>LGSN01000476.1:0-27556 GCA_001314375.1 Phytophthora podocarpi | reverse complement strand
ATTGCAAGTAGAGGTATACACACGCCTCGCCTAGCTCCGCCCAGCCCAAGTCTGAGCAGAGCAGAGCAGAGCGGTCTGAGCTCAAGATTGAGGCCCTGAGATTCGGAGTCAGTTCGCCACATCTCGTGCGCGTGTCCGGATCAGGAAACGACTTTGGATGGACGAGAAGCAGTCATGTCGACTGTTCACGATTCAAGTGTCTCTAAGACAAGTAGTGAGAAGATCGAATCGTCGCTGCGACGAAGTCTACGGATAGCCGGATTAGAGCAAGTGAAGGTGCTGACGCACCGAGCATGGCTCAGCCAAGGTCGGAGACACTAGCGCTGACAGTTGCTGATTCGAGTATGGGTTCTCAAAGTGATGGCGAGATGGGAGCTGAGCCGGAAGCTCCACCGGCGTTGGGAGATGCAGCGCAAGAGACGAGTTCGCCGGAGAAACAAGATGACGCTGTGTCCAGTGGTGAAACTGGAGCTGCAAGCCAAGTGCTGACCACGAGAACAAATCTCTCAACTGTGATGACAGTTCCAGAGTCACAGAGTGCTAGCCCGGAGCCGACAGCTGTGGATTCCCACAGTAGCCAAGTTGAGGGCAATGCACTTAGGATTCAGGGACGTCGTGAGATGAGGAGTGCTGGAAATGTCGAACCGGAACCAATTCGGCTGAATTACGCATCTGGTGTCTCGCCGTTGGGGTTCCCAGGCGCCGGACCCTGGTCAAGCATGTTATGGCCGGACCGACGTCTGACACACCGACTCAGAGATGTTCCTGAGAGTGAAGATGCTGAAATGAGCTTGGCCACTCCACCGGAGATGACCGACGCCGAGATGATCGCGTGTGGCCGATCTCAGTTCGATAAGTGGATGGGTTACCCGTCACAGGTTGTTCATACAATTGTTGTGACATACGATTCACGTCACAATGGTTTTGATTTGTCGGGATTCATCCATGCGGCTGGGACGAGGGCCAGACACTGTTCTCAGTGACAAAATCCCCGGCCGGAAGATGGCTGAATTTTTTCAGAGCTGAGCGCAAGCGGATTCCGATCGTGTCCGATCATGGAAAATACCCGATCTTGCGATTTGTTGCGGACGATTTACTATGCCACGGCGACCACTTCTGTGTCGGGAAACGCGCGCCACTCCGACCAATTGGAACGGTACTTGGTGGAGGTAATGTCGGTGATGGCGTTAACGCGGAGCATGGTGTCCACAGCGTCCAGAGATCGTCGTAGGGTGGAAGAATCGGTTCATGTACCCATGCAGTAGCATGTTAGTCCAACACGAATAAAAAGTTGCTTAGTAAACCAAGTGCGTGACCCCTCGTCTGCCATCGTGTTGTCCTCGCCCCGGAAGTACTGCGCCAAGCACAAGAGACCGTGTCGAAACTCATCGAAGGATAACAAGTGATTGTACAGCTGAACCAGCGTTTGTCGGCAAACCCGGCGTTGTATCCAGGCCACTGTGCTTGTGGTATCGATGTGGAACAACACATGAATCGTACGGCCTGTTGTCGCCCTGGCCCACAAGGCCCCCAATTGGAGGGCAATAAGGGCACCGCTGAGGAATTCACATACGTAGATGGAGTTGATTCAGGCGTCCACTGTGTATCCGTCCTTGGTGGTGCTCGTATACTGAACCTGAATGATTTGACCGTGTACGGGCTCAAGAACGCACAGACCGCCATCATACGTATCCACATGCACGTGCATGTAACGGAACCAGAGGAACCATTTCTTAAGCTTTCACTATTGATTGAGGAAGCGCTGTCTCATGTTTCACAACCGAGACACGTGGTTTTAGAAACAAAATTAACTCTGTTTGATATTAAGCTCGGTCGGAAAACCGAACTTAAGCCCAGGTTAGCTACCAGCCACCGGTTTGGATGCTGCATGGTAACTGGTCAAATACCTAACCTGAATGGGCATTCTGTCCAATGACAGGATGCCGCGTCACTTAAGGCGATGTGAGACTACCTACTTTTGTAACGGGAAACGCCCCATTACAGTGCACATATGGAATAAACACATTACTGGAGTACTTCTCCATTCCACATGAATATGCAGTAGCAGAAAGTGTATGTGGTCCACATATGCGAGACCATTGGGTAAAATATTGCACCCCATTTCGCTCGTGATTCGGATGTAGGCACTTACTAAGTCCTATTATGTTTACAATATATCGCAGTATATAGTGTGTAAGTCGTAACGTAAACCTTCGGATTTGCCGCGATGGTTACGATGGCTGCCGGCGGATTGGTAAATAATCAGAAAAGCATCGCTCACAAAACCTCGTGATAACATCCGTAAAACAACGCTAGAACTGCTATAAACGAGATAATCAGATAGAGCAGACACATACGAACCCATCCATAACCTTTTTACCCCTGACAGGCTAATAAACCACGAATTACGGTGTCAAAGGTGAACATCACTGTTATTGGAGTCGTGCTATCGAGGTTAACATTAGCGCTAACAACTTAAGCAAAATCTGTAAGAAACGCATAGATGTACGCTTTCAAATGCTGCCAGCAGCATTTAAATCTGACAAGTAGGTTAAAAGATGCTGTCGATTGAGTTTTTACTGCATATTCATGTGGAATGGTGAAGTACGAAACAGGTATGTTGTTGAATCGATCCGCCTGCAGATCGCGCGAAACAAGCATAGGGCATCGCGTGCTGACGCCAGAAGTGGTTTGCTACCAACTCGCGCTAGAAAAGTCGTGAGGGCATGAAGGCTTTGGAAGAAGACTCGTGCAGACGGGCAGCAGGTGGCAACGTGTCGAAGGCAGCCGAGTAGCCACATCAGAGCAGGTTTCGTGGCGAATCTCGGTACAATGATGTCCTGAACACGCGTCTGAGCATTCGTCACCTTCTGCGGAGGAATGGAATACGTTCCGGTTGTGGTGTTCTACTTGAGTCTCAGACCCTTGCCGTGGTCGAACCAATCTGTACTCTTTCGCTCGTGATCACTGCCGGTCCCAGAACGGTGGCCATTGCACACCGTAAAGCCAGATTTGCGATAAAACATCGAAGACCACCAGTGACTTCAATGTACGTATGTTGATCGCACCAGAAGTTGCCCACCAAGGATGAGGCCTCGGTGGACCGGCGCTCGTGTGCATGTGGGTAGCACCTGTTGATTACCGTCCCGGGGAGATAGTATCCGGCCGGAGTTCCGCAGCAGCTGAGCCCGAGGGACGTGTTGATGGCAGCGTAGGCGTCAATAAGAAAAGCGATCATGTGAGCGTGATCCTTGTGGACAGGTACGTGCCGAAACGCGCCGGAGACGTCTCCGAAAAGCATGAGTATCCTACCCGTGGAATTTTCCCGTCGTAAGGCATTATCATCCGGTGGGTTGTACGAGATCCAATATTAAGAGTCATTGATGTCTCGGATATCATCTTTATCCGGATCACCACCACGCCACGAGGACTGATGTATACTTCGGCCACAGCTCTAGTACAGACGCATGCACTACCAGTTGGCTCTTTAGCAATATGGGTCCACATCTGGAGAAGACCGCCATTAATGAAAGTGTGCTTGCGCAGCCGTTTAGGCTGGTGAGCCGGACGCTTTCGCTGTTCACTCGGGGGCAACCCCTTCCCGGACAACGCGTTACTAACGACGGTATATTACTTAAAGGGTAGTATCAGACAGCAGAGAAAGCTCGTATAGATCTGTGTTAGGTTTCGTGTCGCCAACCGTCTGACCACGTGCTAGTCTCGCTAGCTAGGGTAGCGAAATTGATCCCGCCAGCTAAAGCCGACATGAAGTCGACCATCGGGATATTCAAGGTCTCGTCGGTACTGGGACGCGGAGCTGCCAGACCCCAAGCAGAGGCCATACGATCCGAGTTCTCCGCGGTCTCTCGACGGCTCCGCTTCGACGCTCCAATGTGGTCCTGTATTTGGCGTGATCGGCTGCCAATTCAGATTTCTCGCTAGTGTCCGTGGACGTAGAACTAACAGCACGTGCGCTTGCTGCACAGACTCAAGTAAACCGTTAGATCCCTTACCTTAATGATTCGTATTGCCAATGGTACCGTGAATTGGTTGCTTCAAATACGACGGTCAATAGGCTGGGGTCGGTCGGGCCCGAAGGCCTCCTGGCTCATCCAAAGCTTCATGATCAAATTCAGCACTGGCTGTATGTGCTTGTTGTGCTCGCAAGGGGCAATTCTGGCGTTGCACGACGACAGCATCTTCGGCGTCGTCTGATTCTCCATCAGTGGCGAGCGCCATGGCAACACTATCTCAGAGTTGGCGCAGCTGGTGCTCTGTCGCGCCCTGACCCTATTAACTACCCCAGTGGCTGAGGGTACCGGGCGCTTTTCTTTCCACTCGTCGACACAACATAACAGTCCCTTTTCTGTCCTATTTTTAACGCATAATCCTGCATGTGCTGGCGATGAGAAGACATCACAGCCAATATATTAGGACGAATAAGCGGGACAATCGCGGAACCGTCAAATAGGACAAACAACGAAAAACGGACGTTACGCGGCAGATCGAACTAGCGTTTTGCACATTGAGCGGAGGCGCCGTCAAGCTTGTCGAGGAGCTCAAACGCATTAACCACTATTGCGTTGGTGCCTCCCTGTCTGTAGAATGTAGTTTACCCGGTCCACCTTGATCATGTTTGGCGGTTGGAGAAGAGAAATTGCAGTGGGGCTGCTTAGCACTCGTCAGCGGAAGACGTAGACTTGGAGAGTCTGAGACACAAGTTCTCTCAAGAACTTCTACAGTCTTTAGATAACGATCGAAAGACTCAAGAAACACCTTTCCTTCTTAAACAAGACTGATATTGATGCTCTTATCTGCTGCAAAGCTGCCTACGGTGTAAATGTCTATCACTGACTATATGGCATAGCTATGCCGGGCCATTACCTAATGACTGGCCCAGGAGGCCTCGGTACGATGTACCCAGCTTACATTGAGTACGTGTGCCAGACTGTAACCTCCGTGTAACTGCGTTACAGCAATCTTACACGACTCGCGTTACTGCACATTTAACTACGACCGCACGACCGGTGCTACCGCACCTTTACAAGGGGAAACGCAGTGCCGGAAGAGGTGGTCGTTGCTTCTGTCTCCCTTCAGCATTCCATTTCTTCCGCTGCGTGTTGCATGCAGTATTCCATCTTTTAAAGTAAGGCAACATTCCATTATCCCACTCATTCTCCATCTCCGTTTGGTAGTCTATGATGGGGTCGTAGAAAAAACCTTTGATTCCAGCATCAATATCGATTTTGGTCATAATCAGCGTCCAGTGATCACGGCCCTCGTTGAGTGTGTAGAAAAGAAACTTCGTCATAGACAGCTCGATCGTGACTTGTTCCCCAGTCGTGTCGGTCGTCCTGGCAGTGTGGAAGGTTCCGGTCACGGTGGCATACCAATGTGCGACTCTAATATCTGGCAACCGTGTCGTAGTTCACACATTCGGAGTCCCATTTGAATAACCGATTTGATGATGTGTGTGTTGCGTGCAGCAGTGCCAAACATTTGGCCAAAGCTCACACTATAGGTCTTACCAGGCAGCTCAAATGGTGTCTGTAAGCATGACGTATTAATCTTGGCACGCCATCGTCTGCGCATGCCTTATCAGGACCTCGCCTCTTCTCAGCGTTTATCTGCGTTTCCATCCCGAACAACTCAACTTCCTCGTCATCATTCTCCCAAGACATTTGAAGCCATCGAATATCCTTCTTCCATGTTGCTCATTTACGGGAAATGACGTAAATATTTGTCAGGCGATGCACCGCGCGACTGTAACCACAAACCAAATGTGAATGAACCTAAGTACACATGATATCAGCACATTTAATACCGGAAGCACATTTAGCAGGCAACTCACCTCGCAAACTCCTTGAATGCTTTGCCGTAGCTGACAACAACATATCCTTGCTCTGCTCCGCCTTCGTCTTCATCAACGCATCCGTTTTGTTCGGCATTGCACCGTTTCCAGCGCTCTCGCCTCCCGTCATTCTCTCTTTCGTGTTTATGAACGCGCTCCATAGTCACACAAGCTTCACGGGCACGTCAAGACTGTAAGTATAGTCATCTTCTTGAACGCTTTCGCGGCGACACGTGGATTCACGTCCTACTAGTAAATCGTTGATCATACCGCGGGGGTAAGCGTCGACCACAGTCTTCACAAGCTTGAGATTGAGTGTCACTTTAGCCCAAGGAAGTACATTCTGCAGCGAAACAGTAATGTTAGCTGAGGACACTATCGTCAGTTGCGGTCCGGTATTTAGTTGTTGCTGCTTGATCTTTTTGCGATATGTGTTCTGGGGTTTCGCATGTTTCAGCGTCAAACATTCGATGTTGCTGTTTTGCTGCAAGCCTTGTTGCTTGTCTGCACAATACCGATACAGTTAGCACTCGCGACTGGTGTTAGCGTGCGCTGAGAAGATCCAGCAGCACGTGAACCTGGTGGTGCCGCATGTGGAGCACTTGTTATGTGCTATACTCCATCATTGTTGACAACAGCATCGGGATGTTCACAAATGTCGCGTCCCGCTGCTCCACTACGACCAGAAGTGAGAGGCACCGACATACTCGTTTCTACCCAACCCACTGCGTCTTGACAAGGTCTGGAACCCGCTACATACTGCGGATCGATGTCAGCATTTACACCACCTATTTCGTCGAAGTCGCGCTCGCCAAAATCGAACAAATCCACAGTTGCGTCAAGCTCGCCAGCTGAATCGTCGTTGCAGTCGGGATTTTGATCCATGTCGCCGTTGATATATGCACTGGTAGTTTTACAGTCATCGGATACCTCACGGGATAGCAGTTCTCCCCAACGTGAAAGTGGTTTGTAGAACTGAGCAGACGATATGTTTGACAGCCGATTTAGAAGCGGATACAGAGCAGCTAAAGCGTATACTTTTCAGCAACTGATAGAACGATCATCTCAGCTTGCTCCTTCCGCCTTAACTTTACGAACTGAACACTGCCTTGCCGCGATTTGTGCGCTAAATGTGCTCCAGTAGATACATGTGCAGTATCGTCTGTAGTGGCTTCCGCGTTATTCTCCACTGCTTTCGCCCTCACCTTCAGGTTGACGAGGTCAAGTGCAGCCACGATCAATGTAACACCTTCGTCGATCGAACTGTATAATTCAGCACTAGCACGCATATTCCATCTAGGAACAACTGCGCTACGAGAAAGCTCCGGGATTTTAAGCCTATCCCGAGCAATTAACAGCAGATGATGGCATGGTACGTGAACTTCACATGAACCAGAGCTGGGGAAATATAGATTGTTTATTGATTGCAATCGCTACCGCAAGACAATCAATAATTGCAATATCTACAATCTCAGAGGTGATGATTGCCAAGGTATTGGTTGCTCCACAACTCATCGTCGCTGCCAACTGCCTGCTCGCTACCATCACTGTTCTTCGCTTTTTCAATTGTTGTTGATACCGAACCATGCGCAACTAGATCCCAATTCATCTTTAGAAGCATCAACGTCTCCAATGTAGAAGCACTCATGCTCTTACGAAGATGCCCGACAGAGTTCTTCACCATCGAGAAAAACCGTTCCACCACCACGGAAGTTGCAGGAATCCAGTTGGCCTCAATGTACGTGGAGGTCTTGCATGTATGCTTGCGAGCCTTATTGGGGATTGCCTCGTCCAGCTCCGCCGCTGTTCGTTTTCGATTCTACCGAGATGTAGGAGCTTGGCGTTGTGTCTGGCAGGATTTCTCGGTAGGAGAGCGCAGTAGGGCGAATGACGGCCTTCCGTTTTGTTGAAAGTAGGGGTTTCTCTGCTCCACATTGCACTGACACTAAGCCGGTTTCAGAATTCGGAAATTTAACGACTTGTCCACCAGGAGCAAGATAGCCATCCATACTATAATATCCATCAAGCACCACATCAAAGATATCACGTACAGTCGTGACTGTCATGTCCTGTCGTTGAAGTCGGCAAGTGATCACGTCAAACGCGGTCATCTCATCTAGCAGCGCAGTAATTTGCCTCTGCTCACTTGCAGACGGTATCAGATCAACCAGAGGGATCTGGCGTACTTCGGCGGAGCTTCTGTTCGATGGCACTTCACCATCCTCGTCTTCGTCGTCATCGTCACCTTCGATCTCGCCATCATCAATGAACAAGTGCAAGCAGGGTTGCAGATCATCAAATCGTTTCAACATCCGATAGCATCCGCTCCATCATAGCTCGTGCAGCGCGACAGGTTTGTAGTTGCATCCATTTAGTTACAACTTCCCAACGCGCTTAACCGTCTTCAACTTTCGCATTAAAGCGTTCACCTTCTTGCTCAAAGGCATATGTGACACCAACCACACACGGACAGCGAGTTTGAATCGATGGGCAGCACACCCGATCATTGGCACCTTAATTCGACATGCAATGTCTTTGATAGGTTTCATGTTATCCGCCATAATGGCAACCATGTTGGCAATATCCAGGCCATAGTGACCCAGAACCAGATCCAAAAAGTCAATATGCTCTGCTGCAGTCTGCGACACCTCGTCCTGGAAAGGTGAGAATGCCAGGACCGTAGGCCGTTCTTCGTGGTAGCAAAGATGGCGATTGTATGCCTTGCTGCGTCCGTGAAGCAGTCGAAAATGAGAACGAATCGTTCGCCTTCTAACTCGTTACGGATCGTGAGGTCGATCGCCCCAACCATCGCAACCATCCGCTTCAACAGGGTCTTCCGGTCCATCGATTTGTAGCAGACGGCTGCACCGATCACAGGGTCGTCCACGTGTGCGAACGGTAAAGTCTTCATTGCGACAAAGTTGGCCCAGCCGTAGGTGACGGCTAGGTCCTTGTGGTCGAACATGCTGCGCATCGGAGCACATGCCTTCTTGATGCATTCTGTCGCCGCTTCCCCATATTCGTAGTGGTGGGTTTAATGGTGGGATATGAGGTTGTTGTAGCCAGACCACTTGGGTAGCTTGACGACGACACCGCAGACACAGCACGTGCGATCCGTGAGAGTTGGGTTCTTGAACAGCACTCGAACAATTTCAGCGTTCTTGATGGCGGGGTGAGGTGCGAGAAGTAGGTAGCGGCGGTGTGTGTGTGTGATGGGTGTCAAATTGACGAGTGAATCGATTGGAAAGTAGAGTCGGTGGGGCACGCATGGATTCTTTTAGTTAGCGCGAAGAGCGCAAGGTTGGCGCGGCAAAAGTTCGTTATACCTCCGTGGGTTTGTAAAAGATAAACCTATTGTCGGAATCAATATTTTGTGACGCTTATTAGCTCATAGCTCCGTGGAGACAATTTTTACAATCAAATTGCAGATTGTACTGGGCTTCAATCAATTATTGCAATCAACAATCTCCCTCAATCTTACAATCGCAATACACTTCCCCCAGCTCTGTACGTGGACACTGGTATAGAATAGGCACGAGCAACGCCAGTACGTTTAGTCGCAGATATTTGTTTGGAAGTTCAAGAATACCTCCCACGTAGACGTATCACCGATTGTTTCACAACCAGCTCCACTTAGTATGGTGATGTAAGAGGTCCCATTCGTCCCGAACGCGATTCAATGCGTAATCCCTTAAATGTGCCGATGTCTGCTGAAGAAAACTTGATACTGAATCACCTTGCCGCGCTTTAGACGAATGCCGGCGCAACACAGAGGAAACTGTCTTTCACAGCCACTTGATGGCTTAGCAGACCAGCAATTGTTCGATCAAGGCTTGGTCGATAGCCGAGCAGTGTCTTCAGCTGTTTCCAATCCGCTTCGATCTGGTGTTTCCAGCCGGGAAATGCACCCCATGCGCATAACCCGCCCACAAGTCCTTGCAAGACTTCCAGTTTTTGTCAAAGTAGGACAGGATACTCGGGATCTCTCCAGTGCAGTAGTCGGGGGGGGGGGAACATAATTTGCATTGAATGTTGCACTGGTACAGCTGCAGCGTACGACAGAGAAAACAATCATGCAGTTATTAGTAGGAAAGCCGATTAAAACAGTATTCAAGCTGCAGTGACCTCTTCAGCATCCGCCGGATCAGACTCTTGAGCTCTTCACGTTGGGCGATACGCAGATTGTACTTTCGACTCTTCAAAAGCTTTGTTTCAATACGATAAGGCTTGGTATTGGCAAAGTAATACCTTGGCTTGAGGAAAACAGCGCTCTAAAACGCCGCATTCAACAAAGTCTTTATCTATAACGAGTTATTTGACGGACTTCCAGGTTTCGTGTTTCAAATTGAAAAATGGTAGAATCAGCTCCATTGTTTCTACTTTCTGGTCAAGAGCAACAAATGAACGACGGGTATTCCTCGACCTGTAGGGCTTGTGATGAGTAAGTTCCCTGGTCAAATTGTCAGAAGCAGCAGTAAGAGTGGTTAAATGTGCTGTAGTGATAATAAATGTGCCCAACCGTGTTTGCTGGTGGGTACCTAGGTGATACCCCAGGTTACTGGTGCCGTACGTCCTCGCTTCTGTATTGCTGTCTGGACCACAATGGCAGCACCGATGGACAACTGGTCTTGGAAGAGCAAAATGGCTTTTCCTGCTGAACTAGCTAAAGTATTGAGGACGCGTTTCAGCTGCTGTTCAGCCGATCTTTTTTCTGCAAACACAGGATAATATTTCGAGCCTATTGTGAGGTAAAAGCTTGATCTAAACAACCGTGATTAATAAATACAATAGAGGCAACATAAACCTTATAAATTCCAACTTACCCAAGCTCTCAGACAGGAATGCAGTAATTATTCTGGGCTCACCATCTGCGTTGTCCATGTCAGCAACTCTCGAAAGTATATCAGGCCTGTTATCAACGGGTCCGATGTCCTTGTAGCAGCTGACAATTTCACGGTTTGATAAATGGCTGTGTGTTATCTAATTCAAAAACACGGTAATAGCTTTCGTTAGCTGTCAGTTGGCATTTAGCAAAAGCAAGAAATAGCAAGAAACTTACCTCGTTGTAGACACGAACTAGCCAGCGGTCAGCTTCGCCTTCTTCTGCAACCTTGGTAGCGCACGGATTGCTGACGCAGCCCCGTACCCCGCGACTTTTGGTGGCACCCATGTGTGCATAGCAAAACCCGGAAAGACAACGTAAAGCGTTCAGGAATCTGGTTACCCTGATTCTTTTTCTTGCTGCAGACAAAGTAAATCAAAGCTTGTTAGAACTACAACGAAAACCAATTACGACGCCGAAAACAATAAATCAACTCGTTAGTTTTTTTTTTTATGTTGCCTCCTTCCACCTATAGCAAATAAAATGCTTATCTTCATACGTTCCAGCAGCCTTTAGAAGAGACTCCCAGCTATCGCTTTCGCGCACCGGAAAAGGAGGCAGCACATTGACTACTAGCTCCTCTCTCCCCTCCTATGGAGTGTTGTGTCCCTGTCGAGGTGCTCGATCAACCGATACTAATTCGCCCTGAGCAAAGAGAATCGCCTCACTGCGGACCATTTCTAGCAAGGCACAAGCAAACGTTAAATACATTAGCCGCAATAACAAAAGCCTTACGGGGGGGGGGGGGGGGGGGGTCGACGATATCCGTTTCGACGCCAAGCGTTATCACTTGCTTGATGTCGCGGGATTTTGGCTTGTTTTAGCCCGCTTATTAGCTACCTCATGATTTTAGAATCTTTCGTTTGCTTCGTGAACACTTCACCCCGGCTATTTTTTCAGTACTTACCGCTTACACTACTATTTTGCTGCGGCGCAACACTGCACTCCTTGGAATCGCCGTCGGACGAAATATCGTTTTTGTACTTCTCCTCGTCGCCTCTCAGTTAAACTTCCTGCTGCCCACAGTCAGCCTTCTCGTGCAGTTCGAACCCCCCTTCCTAATCGTACACGTAGCGGAATGAGATGGAAGGCAGGAAGTAAACGTATTTAGCACAGCAGTACGGTACTTCAGTTTTCAAAAGCTCGGAAAAACGAAAATACTTTTATGCTCGGTACCACATTTATCTATCAGTCGTGTTGTCGAACTTAAATGTGTAGTAATGACTCCCATCTTGCATAGAGCGAAGGTGCAGCGATGGTGCTTCTCTCACCGTGCTGTAACCCGTGCCCACAGCGAATGCCCACAGATCGATAGCTGCGCCGTCTTGTTGGACGAAAGCAATCGGGTGCACGACAAATTTACTGGCCAGAGATCACTCTCCCCATTGTCCACTCGACGTTGGCGATGTACAGGGAGACGTATTGGCTCAGACATGTCCTCGTCGTCGACGAGGGAGCTTTGGGTTGTCGAGTCCTCCACTCGTACCACGCGCACAAAACGAAACGCTATCAGACTGGGAACATGTGAGAGGCCGACGAAGACGAGGGTGCCGACGGCAATCGGGGGCGGGGCCATGGAACACTTGTCCAGTCACAGTCAGATAAACTCGATAGAACTAAGCCTTCGCAGCGAACGAGCAAATTCGCGAGAGATCGATCTCTGTCCTGCTGTCTCCCTTTTACATCTCACGGTCTCTATACGGCCTATCCGGAAGAGCCCCAATCAGGTCGAAACAGGTCAAAGTGTATAATCGAACCAGCTCTTGATCATATGGATTTGATGACAACCTAACAAAGATTGTGAAAAACGCTACGCTTGAGTCAATGCATAAATTAACGACAATAATTCCTAAGAAAAGATACGCCAACTGTGGTAACAGCCAAAAGCAGTGTTGGTGGTTTCGTTAGTGCGTTCATACACAGCCTCAAATGTAACCAAACAGTCATAGTGTGACAGTCAGCCAGCTTACGATTTCAGGCGACAATTTGGATGGAGATTACGATTTCGGATTTCCTGAATTTGAACGTCAAGTACAGCTTGATAATGGTACGGCTCGTATTGTCCATACATACAACAGCAACCATGAAGATGATATAGACGAGTTAGCACTCACAATTGGACGCAGAAATAGCCGAATGAACAATTAGATTGATGGCTACAAGTACACACGAATCAACAGTAGCATCCGCAAAGTATACTATCGATGCCGTCACTACCGCAGCACAGGAGGCAAAGGCAAATGCGAGTTTGTCATAGCTTTGGAATCCTAAAGAAAATTTGTTCCTCGCACTTGTGGCTGCTGTGCGATCCCTGATGAAGGCAATGTGATTGGCCCAACTATCGAATTGAATGTGACCGTTGCAATGCAAAGAGAAACGGACACATTAGCTGTCACAACTACATCAAACCGCGCTGTAATTTGGGGCATTGTGCGTGCAAAGGTTTACGGAAACCGGAATAATAACACAGCGATCTCTGGTTTGTCGCGGTAGGAAATATTTAAGACGTGTCAACCGGACTAGGGTGGAATGATTTGGAGATTCGGTGTACGATCAGATTGAGGTTTCGCGATGGTCGCAGGAGAAACTGGATGATGGAAACCCATCCAAATTAAATTTTCTGCTATTTCAAATTTGTACAATGATCGAGAGAGTAAGAAATGGCAGCGGCTTCTTGAATGGGCTCATCTGGTTCTACTAAACATGTTGAAACACAAGGAGACACGTGTCTTTGTTGACGGGACGTTCAGGTGTGTGCCTCAAAAATTCAAGCAATGCGTCATTGTTTTTACTTATGACAGGCCGACACGATCATCCTATTCAGTCGCGTTCGTACTTTGCAGCTAGAAGAAATACGAAACGTGTTTCCACGTGGTGCGACTGATTTAGGTAGAAACAGACTACGCTATGGATCCTAAATTTGTGTTTTGTGACTTCGAAGCTGTATTGATTCGTGCAAAAGACCATTTCCCGAAAGCCTCTCAAGACCACCCACCTAGTTTAGCGTCATTAGAAAACAGTTTAGCATTAAGGCTGTCTACAGTAGTAAAAGGACCTAAAAATGTTATTAATACAGTCAGTTTAGCTCTAACCCGGAAGTTCGCAAGTCGTTCGGTACTCGGTACCTCAGACGACAGTAGAGGCAGAGTCTTTACTACTTAGCCGACAGAGACGCCGGGCGTCTGTTGTGGTTAGCAAGCTCAAGCTTCCTTTAACGCTAAGACGCATGTGACCCCCGTCACACCATGCAACTTTCGATGGACGCTTTTCAGACAAAATTGACGAATGCGCTCGCAATAGTGCATTTCAAGTTTTCTGGTGGATCATGCCACACGGTGGCACCGACTGCAAAAACTTCATTAGTGGCGCCTCGCTGTCAGGGAGTGACTGGGGAGGGTTAAAATACTTTCCTCCGAGGCGACAAGTTGACAAATGAACATCGATGTATGGCTGTTGCCTGTTATGTGGCTCCTACCACAGTGGCTTCACTAACTGCGATTGGGCTAGCGCTTCCACTGGAGCGACACTTCCCACACCTAGTAGAAAAACTATTTTGATCTGAACAGCATCTCCTCAATCCCCATTTCTACAAGTCCTTCTCGGGGATCATGCCACACAGTGGCACCAAAGGCAAACACTTGATTAGCAGTGAATCGCTTTCAGGGAGAGGCTGTGGCCGTTGCCCGAGTCGAAACCGCTGCTAGACACGCATGCCAAGCTTCTTCCGGTCGAGTGAAGTCGTAATATCGTCTTTGATCAATGTGTATCTTTCCACTGTGTTGGATTCCCACCGACCGAATTGCTTGACCGCTAGAGTGTCGACGCCCGCGTTAAGTAGTGCTGTCGCGCCACTGCTTCGTAGTAAGTGTGAGCCAAAGCAGCTAGGGCTCCACTAAAGGAGGCTGTCGCACCTCTCAGAGCCGCCACCTCGTCATCAACTTGAAGCATGTTGTTGACAGACGCCCCGATTGCCTAATGGTGTCTTATCAGAAACAATGCTGCTTCCACCGAACAGCACCAAGCTGATACCGAGCGCCCAAGAGTTCTTGTGGTGCCTTCGCAGAATTGATCACTTTTGCTTCCGTGAAAACGCACTGTGCCCTTGGTCGGTGCGCCTATGTTCACGCACGGCCTGTACTTGTCGCCCAACACCGTCACGTCCTCTCGTGGGATAGCGTAGGGTTTAGATTTGAATCCAGGGGCGAGGTACTTTGATCGCCGCAGCAGATAGAAGAAACCCAGGACCGCAGTGCCCCATAAACCCCGGGCTTGGGTGGATTTGAAATGGAGACTTCGGTTAAGGTGAAATCGTGATCATGATCGGGTGTTGTTTTTGCTGGTGGTCGGTCGTTCCGCCGCATACCAACGATTGTGACTTGATGTTCGGGGTGGAGTCCAACATTAAAACCAAGCTTGAACTGATGATTCTACAAGATGTGGCTGATCTTGGGGAGGGTTGTTGACGTGCCTGCCTTGGCCATCCGAAGCCGTATCGCCAACCAAAACTGCAAAAAGCTAAAAGGAGTGCTTGGCTCGGTCGCTGGAAAGCGATGGGGATAAGTTTGTACATGTGCACAATGCGATTCATTGCTGCCATGTACGGACATATTTTGTGGCTGATGAAGAAGCCAATGCGGATTGCAGTCTAATGGTAACATCTTGTAATTTTCTCCATGATGGCGGGACCAGAACCTGCGACCAACGCACAGAAAATTAGACCAAAGCGACGCATATGGTTCGCAACCGGCTCTGGAAGCTGCATCTGCCATTCGGTTTGTCGCCCCGAGGAGGTGAGTCGCCAATATTCTAATGTTGCTATTGGCCTCTCCGAGCCCGATTGCGCGATTTATTTCTTGAGCTTCTTTGCACGAGCTTGCTAACCTATTGCTCCATGAAACGGCAGTTGTATTATCACTCCAGTAGCGCATGTGATGTACTATTGCGAAAGGCTGTGCCCACTGTTTTCCCCACGTCCAAGTTGCAAGAGCAATGTATTGGTGCTCCTTCACGTTTATAGAGAACGGACCTGATTTGATACCAGCGAGTTCATCGTCGTCAAAGCGTACATAGATGAATTCGTTGCGTGCAGGTTCAGCACCGCAAGACCCAAGTCAGATGCGACCATGTAGAAGTGAATATTTGGTTCAAGTAACGAACTGAGCATGTACATGGGTAATTCGCAAAGCTGACTGATACGTAAATAGACTCGAACTAGCGCAAGTCCGATATCGCTGTGGCTGGTAGAGAGATTCGGCAAAAGCGAGGCCATCGCATGGTAACCAATTGTAAATGCAGGCAAAATGGTTTTACTGTTCGAATGCAAGTCGTGATATACCTCAGACTGCCTAGCGCCTACTGCAGCTCGTTGCCTGTGGCAATCCCCTTATCTAGCAGGTTACTGATACGACCGATGCCTGTGTTGATTTTATCCTGCGGAATCTATTGCGTGCATTCCTTGGTGTCCCACGTCAGTCCGAGCACGATGAGCCGGGTCTTTCACGATGGAATTTGGCTTCGTTGTCGATGACTAGAGCGTTCAATTATTTTTATTCAGGCCGACCATCGGATGTACTTGATCAGCGTAGGTCATCAGATGTCGATCAGCGCCCTTTTAGGATTCCTATGAAGCACTTCGGGCGTGTTGTCACCAGAAATTCGATCCGTACGGCGAGCACCAGCACGTACACATAGACGGCTTCAGGTAAGCAGGTTTTGTCGAGTAAACCATTCGTAGAAGCTCCGACAGGAAGTGAGAGATCATGAATGTGTCTTATTTCAATGTGAGAGTCGACGTCACTTTTCTTTACGGCACCGAAGGGGCTGCAATGTACATATTTCTACTTTCTACAACCACAATAAAGAATCTACCCGTGTCTTGAACTTACCGAATACTGGGTAATGCTGTATTTTGGTGACGCACGAAAAATATGTGATTTTTGAAGTAGGACAAATGTGCCAAAAGCCCCTTCGGGGAGATACCATGAGTCACTATTTCGAAAACTGAGGATAGCCATCTAATATAAACTTACGACGTTCGGGAACGAGTGCCTTATTGTATCGCCTGTCGTTTACAGTCTCGTTGCGAAACATACGGACGGTTTCGGCAATGTCGAGTTGCCGGGGTATGATAACTGCAGATAATTATTATTTTGCCGTCGTATCGATACCGTTCGATGCGGTCGCTTACCTCCTCGACACGAGGACGCCAAGTTTGCGAAGTACAACTTCCTGACGAAGTTCTACTCGCAGCAGTTCTACTTCTAGTCGAAATACCACCACATTAGATGTGATGGCGTGAGACAGAGTAACCATTTTCGGTTTAGGCACACCATGGCGATCGCCAAATAGTGGTGTGGTCGGTTGATTTATGACATTACAAACGCCGGAATGCTCAGAGATGACATCAAGACTGTGCTTGGTTCGTCGTCAACCAGTGTAGAATATATATGAGGTATTGATTCAGTACTGCGGCCTGCTCGGCCGGAAAGAACTCCACGTGGAAAGGCTCGAAGCCAGCGAAGGTCGATGTGAAATCGAGCACAGGTTGCCGTTTGCTAGTCACAGGACGCAGACAGATTGACTTGATCAGAACCGGTAGACATAGAAGTATCTTCACAACGGTTCTGATAGCTTCACATGGAAGCCTTTTTTTGGTTTCAGACCTTCGAAGCGTTCACCGATGAAGGCTTTCACGCGTTGATGGAGGATATGTTGGCTCTGCAGCCTGTATTGGAGTGAAATCGAAGGCATCGTCGTTTGTCATGTTGTACCGGTAGTTGTGCGTAAATGTCAGCTGGAATGGATTGTTCGGGTTTTGATATACGCTGAATTCGGCGCTGCCTGCAGCGTTGCTGGGAGTTTATGCTTGGTTTCGGCTCGCCGAATCAGCGCTTATGATGGGTGGTGGACAAGCGCTACTTGAAGTTCATAATCTGGCGTGGTTCAATGTGTATCAAAATTTGGCGAAAATCGGCATCGGCTTTGGTACGACGGAGCACCTATCGCTTGTTCTTCTCTCCAGATCGACACGGAGATTTTGAGGATGGAGTTGATTCAGTACACACCCAGAATCAGGCCCACTTCATCAGTCGAAGCCGTTTTCTCGGTGAAATTCGCCAGAGTTTTGATTAACGCGCACAACACCTGAGAAAATATTCACATGCATAAAGAGCCAGCGTTTGTAGAGTTTCGAGGACATCATAAATGTTTTCAGCTGGTGCGCTGCTGGCAGTGGAACTGCTGCCGAAACGCTCTGCATATTGACTCCACTCGTCATAATTTACACCACTTTGTCATTCAGCATATTAAGGGGGCACGAAGTGCATAAAGGTATACCACGAATTCCAAAGTCGTTGGCGATTGGTCGTCCCAGGACGCTCGGCAATGGCTTAAACTGTATGAAGCCCGAATTGACTTGGGCTTCGAGAAAAATAGAAACGCTCATATTTGGGTGTCCAGGTTCTGTGAACAACACATGAATCTGATCTTCGTCCACCCTTGTAGCTACGTTCGCATGGCTAATTTCCGAGAGTGTCTCGGCACCGTGTTCGTGATGACGTGGCTCGGGTTCGCCATCAGTTGTCGCGGTTGCATCTTGATAAGGATAAGTAGTCTGGTTGCTGGTAGGTTGAGCCTATGGTGCTGCATCGGATAATAATTGTAGAAAACGATCTGTTAGACCACTGCGACTAAGCAGAAGCTGAGCAATTTGGGCATCCTTATCAGCTTCATCAGACGGCTGAAATTCGATATGTTGCCAAGTAACGGGCCGCTTGGTCGCGTGGTCCGTTGCACCCCGTTGTCGCTATGTGTGGATGGGTGGGTGGTCTCCAGCGGGTTCGCTGAATAAATCATTGTCATCGTCTACTTTCGGGTCGAGTAAGGCAAGCCTGTTGCTGCATATATCTGGGTGACGTGCTGGTTTTGGATCGGTGACGCACCGTCCACTTCGGCGAGGCGGTGGTTGGCAGCATGAGGTCCCGACTGAGTCAGACACTGGTAGATCATGTCTGGCGACGTAATAGATGTAATCCACTGCGTGCTGGTGTGACAAGGAAGTTTTGTGCACCTGACTTAGTGGCAGGTGGACTGAGGGGTCTGATCAGCCGTGTCATGGAGGCCTACCATCCGAAGGGCCTGCGGTCCCATCTTCGATACTTGCAGTCGCTAGGGTAATCTCAGGCGAGGTCTGTGCATTTCAGGCATCACCGGGAGGTAGTAACGAAATGTCAGGCGAAGTGCCATCTCGAGTAGTCGGTAGATGAGGCGACGGATCGGGAAACTACTTAGATTGTTCTTGAAACGGTTTCTGCCGAGGCAACAAGATGATAAATGTTCCTCTACGTCTGACTGTCACCTGTTCTATGACTCCTACGACGGTGGTTTCACTAACTGCGATTTTGCTAGCGCTTCCAATGGGGAGATCCTTCCCACACCTAAGAGAGAAACTTATTTGATCTGCACATCATCTCATAATCTCCACTACGAGCGTAATTCGGAGTGATTCCGTTGTAGCTCACGTCCGGCGCTTGCGGGGGAGTGTAGGAACAACCAACTTGAACCAGATCTGCAACCGTTCGTACTTCTTCAGCAGCTTCTCCTTGACCTTGATTCGCGTTATGGCTTTCGCGTTCTCCACGATGTGTGCAACCAGCTCGTACTCAGACGATAGACTTATCAGCAGCACCACAAGCTGCCCCGCATCAACTACCGGCTCTCCAAGCGTCAGGAGAGCGATGATAATCTTGTCAAAAGCATGGTCATCGTGGGACCGTTCTCCATCTTGAATTCATGGAGCCGGCGTGTCATCGCGACACGGTTGTGCGGTGTGTTGCAGTTTTAGAACCCTCGAAGCGGTCACCACGCTTGCATTGCACCGTAACTTGGCCAGGTGCTGAAGTCCTACGCTTGGCGATGATGCCAAGCACCTTGACATCGTTCACGATCCATGCCTCAGTCATCTCGTTCTCTACCTTGACGACTTGTACATGCCCATATGTCCCATTCTGGCGAGAGTTATGCGTATGTTAAACTCCCAGTGGAAGTAGTTTCTAGTACCCAGGAGGACGTCGGATTTCTTTGTCGTTATGTATTTAGTGTTCCTGGTAGAGCGTTCCGAGACCGGTTGTTATTGCATATGTTAATCTATTGTAACGGGGTTGAGGTTTTGGAGGCAAATGCCGAAGTGAGTAGACAAGTGTTGACCAAAGTTGTCCTATTTAACCTTACCTCTTTGCTGTCGCTTATGCAACCACCTGTAACTGTTAACCACCCAAACTGCTTATCTCAGAGATGAAAGATGTTCAGGAACGGTTCAGGGTATACCGTACGTGCGGTCCGGACACATTACCGAAACCGTGCATTAGCGATGTTACTCCAATATTTTTCTTATAAAAAGCAACAAGTCCAGCCTAGGTTCCGTGTTATTTCAGCCAGAGAAAGCTCTATTTCCATCTACTTGTAGCATCGCAGTCAAGTGAAGAAGTGGCTCAAGGAAAAAGGTGAGATCAAAAGCCAGAGCAAGGCTAAATCTCGCCCCTGAACGAGACCTTCCCACAAGGAATACCCTCCTGGTGTTTGGTCCACTGAAGATCCATCGAATGTATTGGTGTTTTTAAAGGCGGAAGGGGGGGGGGGCAAAATTAAGCCTACCGCTGCTGTATAGGGACTACCCAGCCCCTATTCCCCTGATATAAAAGCGCTTTTGCTTCCACGAAAAGCTACGCGCGAGGAATGTTTAGACAAAAGAAGCAGTGTTCGGGGGAAAACCGGATATGCCTGAACAGAGGTCTGCTCTCCTCGAGACCGGCTGGTCGAGCTCAAGGCGCAAACAGCAAGCCTCCAGAAACCAGCGCAGCCGAATGGGGAGCGGCATGTACTCATGAACTACAGACGCACAACGGGCCTCTATTCTTGAATATCATGGATTCCTACGTAACTTTCGTCTGATAACCAATAGCAACCAAGTCGACGATGTGCGAGGATCCGAGCTCGAAGCTCTGAAGCAGACGAACGTTTAAATTCGGTATTTTCCATGTCCCGAACGTAACAAGTAGTGACAGTAAGCAAGTTAACGTAAAATGTCAGTTGTGGGGCGGTGCAATTTTTAGCACAGTTCTTTTTAACTTCCTTTCTGTCTACTTTTCACTAGAACTAGTGCCGTAAAAAGTAAACTGTTTCTTTGAATTTACTTAGGCTTATATGGACCGTGCGATGAACCGATCCACCATTTTTACCTCTTTATTTTTTTAAATCAATTTTGCGTATGGCTCGCTGCTGTAACGAGGCTCTGAAGATGTATGTATCAGCTTCATCTATATCTTCGATTTTCAATGGTTTAATTTTTGAAGACTAGTTTTAAGTATTCTTGTCGATATACCTCACTTTTTGAGACACCGAAAAACGTGTTATAATTGGTACTTTACCTTAATTGCTGTCCTCGGGGATGATCCAGTACTGTTCTACTGATTTATGGTAACTCCTCATGAGCTCACATTGGCGGGAATTGTTAGAGCATCTCCACCGGCAAATGAGTAAAGCTATGAGTTTTGCCCAAGTTTGATCAGAAACTTGTCCTTTCTGACGCTGGGTAAAACTAAAATGAATGCACACATCTTGTATTTTTTGGTCGCAAAATGATTTGCTCATACCTGTACAGACGAACCTACCTTACTCGTGGACTCATTTGGTATCAAGTATAGTAAGTTGATCATCTTAGGCCGGATTACACACTGTGCACTCACTACATCCGTAGTTTAATATACTTATAGCTCCAAATACTGCCGATGTACCCCAGCCCGTGAGTGCTGGCTTCATTTCCATAGATGCTCCAGAGCTCAACAATGGCGCCTCGCGGGTCGACTGTCCCTTACAAGTCCCCATTTAGCCTAACCTACGAATAAAAGAATTGTAGCGCGATACAAGCAAAACTGACTGAACGCGACTTCGCGCTGACAAATGCACCAGCCCAAGGAACAATTTCACCCATTCTCAGAAACACCAAGCAGTTCATCACTACAATTTTGCCCGGTCAACCTCCGACAACATTACATTCAAAGGCGGCCACGCTAAAATGTTTTTTTTTACAAATGATATTTTTTAATAAAATATAAATTGTAATAAATTGTTTCAAAATCAGATATTACTCGTTCACGAAGACCTCTCATCTCAAATCGCCGCAGTCCACAATGTTCTGAAGCGCTATGCACTGTACGGCACCTACCGTAGAACATAGCGACGTCGGCCTGTTCTTCAAGATATTCTTGGACAAGACCATTGGACAATGTCACGGGTTCGCCGTTAGCAGTGACAAGCAAGTGAACAGCATGGTGAATCCGTGAATTATGCAGCTAGTAACGACAATGGGCCGAACCCATGACAAGTACCTCGAGGCAAGTTTCCGCAGATCAGGAGTTCGACCAATGTCGAGCGTGCATTTTAGTTTGATGAAGTCTTAGTATGAGGAGACAGTAAAGAGCGAGAGATGGAGGTGTTGAAGCGCCGGCAAAGCACGATGGCTCAGCTTCTCTCATTCCGGAACCAACCACAAAGGACTCAAGTGAGTTACTTATTGTGCTGCTGCTTTGGTCAAGCAGCTCGTGTGGCTCTCCCCGACCTCACAGCCCGTGAGCTAGAAGCCTCACCCAACAACAGCACGTACACGAAGTACAGCAAGTAATACACGTACAACAACTACATCAACTACATCAACTCCGTCGTCTCAACCGACTCAACGCCTGTTTCCTCTCAAGTTCTACCAACTCGCAGCTGAGACTGAGCGCGTTCCGTGAGCTCAGTCTTATACTGTGACAGACGATGACAGAAGGAGGGCTCAATCTATCATCACAATATATCATGTTTCAAGTTAGGCAGATATATTTTGGTTGTATACAAACTGTTTGGGAACGATCATGATCGTATTAAGTAGGACAGGATATATCGTTAGACAAGTTCATCTTAGGCAGGTTCATCTGTAGTTTACATGTACTGGTACTCATCTCCCGGTGGAGATGCTCGTAGGGATTGCCGAACACAGTCGGCATGCAAGTGCAAAAACAATGCATTGCCTGCGTGCGCAACTTGCGCTTTCGTAGCATTAGAGAAAGCGTTGCCATGACGCTTGGTCGAGGATTGGCCGGCGTTAAACACGGTACTAAAGTTTACGGGAAGTGTGGCTATCGTAAACTCGAGGCATCGTAGACTGAATGTATGAGATTTCTACCCACTCTGCCGACATCAAGGGATGGTACATGCACGCGTCATCATGGCAGAGCGCTATTATTAATAACTCAAACATTTTTAGTATCGACGGTTGGTCGAGGATTATCCGGCGCTGTGCAACAACGTAAGTTTACGGAAACTGTGAACATCGTAAACGCGCACCGTAAACTGCTCTACCGACATCAATGAATGGTTCTCGTCATTATGACAGAGCGCACTTTTTTAAAAAGAACAGTTCTTTGTTAAATAATTACAGACAAACCGCTATGTCGGGAGGGCTCATCACCTTATAGAGAGGTATTCTTACAGAAGGGTACCCACTTTTCGCACATGGCCTCTAGCGCCACGTGCAGTTTGCGCCGCTCGGTTCATCACCCTCAGGCAGGATGCCGCCCCCCACCCCCACCCCCCCCAGAAGCCTCGCTCTCGCAACTCGTTCTCCAGTGATCAGCGCATCCAGCTTTGCCGCCACCACAAACTATTCCCCGCTCTGACACTGGAAGAGCTTTGCCAGAGTGCATCCAGCGGTATTCTGTAGCATCGAGTGCTGGAACAGCCTGCCCAGCTCGATTTTTATCAACTACTGGAAGCACACGGGCCTCCTGGAACACCACGCATCTAAATATGCGCAGTAGGATCCAGACGAAGAAGCGATTATCCGCGACTTGCTCGATGGTGTCAGCTGAACCTGAATGAGCCGATGACTATTGATGACCTGTTGAACCCACAGGAAGAAAATGTCATCACGAAGGAACCTACCGACGAGGACTTTTGCAACGACTCGGACTATGAGGACGAGGTCACCCCGATCGAAGCTTCACCCGTGGAGATGACCGCGGCGGAGATGACCGCGGCAGAGATATCCGATGCTCCATCGACCTCCAGCGAAGCGGAACATACTCGGCCGTCCAAAGATCTCGTACACTTGGTGAAAAGTATCGACGGTGACGACAACGCTATTAATAACCGGCTCCTGAGAGCCCGCGAGGTCGTCGATAAAAATATGGACGAAGCGAACGACAATGAAGAACGGGCGTTGCCGAAACTGAACAAAGTTTTGTCGGACCTGTCTGGAAATGTGGGGAAAGCTTCCGCGAAGTTAACCAGGGTGAATTCCGTATCTGGTATTGATGACCTTCCGTTGCTCAAGAGAATGTACGCCGGTATAAAAGGCAACCTCGACGAGTCGTTCGATAATATGGTGACAGTTATGAAAATCGACCCAAAAATCTTGTCCGAGAAGCTGCGCATGCCAGCAAAGCTCAAGACAATGACGATGGAGCAGTTGGCGAAGGACCCAGACTTCCTACTTTGGATGCTGTTTAAGCGGTACTGGAATCAGCGCTATTAATTGCCAATTGCAGTAGCTGTCGGATACATAGGGCGTCGTGATAGACCATGGTCTATGGGTTGGCCATTACTCTATCACCACCACATGGAACGGATTCTTGCTGGGCATTCTCATCAACGGTGTTGAGTCGCGCAACAACACCACCCTGGAATGGAGTTTCCTCTACTTTTGCGTCGGGGGATACCAGTTTTTACGCCAAACGGCGAAGGAGATATTTCTGAAGGCACCAGCCCGCGCTGTCACTGCTGCACTCGTCAAAATGTTGGCACAAGATTTACCCTTTGGAGCTAGGATATCCAATATACTAAAGTCGATTAGTATTTCTTGTATTTGAGGTCTTCAGTAGAGCAAATGAGAGAGGCGGGGGCGGGGTTCGATGAATCGGAGGAACGTAATTTGTTTTTTCTTCAATCGCTCTAGCATGTTGGTTGGTTGGAGCTTTTATTTATTTTATGCGGTTAAGCTTAACGCCGATTGCAGCTTAATGCCGATTGCACTCAGGTCGAGCTATGCTTGAAGCAAAGCTCTTGCTTAGCAGTACTTCAGCCCCAGGGTGTGCCAGAGCTCGCGACCCTGCTACTTTGTGAGTATCGCGGGAAGGTTGACGACTAAAAGACTCAAGAAACACGTATAATATATTAGTTTCTATAGTGATTTACACCTAAAGCGGTTTTAATACGGTTTAAACAAGGAGCCTCGTCGGTATGCAATATGCAACGAGATTATGTACTTATCGGTGGATCTCTTGCGAGTAAGTCTTGCCTGCGTCTAAACAAAGCACCTACTCCGGAGTGTTGGTGATGCTGAGATCAATTGAGGGCAAGCTCACTCACAAGGTCCTCGCATTGCATCACAATAACCCCTCCGTACGAGGCGAATCGGCCTAAGAGTATTTGCCCCATTTTCTTGTCACACACTCAGCCTGCCGACCAAGTTTTCGCGGCCATTATCGACAATCTGGACCTCTCGAGTCGTCATCAGCATTATTTTGTCATGTGATTTAGAGCACATACCATCGTCGAAAGGCAGAAATCACTACAGTAGCATAGTATACTCAAAGACTGAAAACGATAGTGACAGGTCTGATTTATGTTGTGAATCTCGAAGTTATCGTGGGATGCAACGCCATATACGACCACAGAAAACACATCCAATATGTTTATTCCTTCTGCAGTCCCTGTAAAGTGTTCATATCATCAATAGGCAAATTACGTGGTGCTTCGATTAATGGTGTCCGCTTCGCAATAAGAGTTGAAAGTTACGTTTTGAGTTGCATCGTTTTCACAACACTCACAACGTTTCGACTAGAACGGCCACGCCAGCTCCAGTTTCCCCGCGAAATTGGCGTCAATGAACGGCACCTTGGTTTTGCCGAAATCGGTCGTGTCGAGCGCCGCCCTCGCCGCGTCGGTGAGCTGGTCCCACATGATGAGGTCTTGAGTGCTGATGGCAGTGGTTACCCCATTACCCTGTGTCCCTTCCTCGTATGAACCGTACCGTCTCGAATAATAAACATGGGGGTAGTCCAAGAAGGCAGACCCACCAAACAAGATAGTGTCGTGGAATTTTTTTGAGGTCGTGCCATTCTCAATAACTTCGCTCGAGATCCTTGCAATCGGATCCTTCATGTATTTGCTGTCGGACTGGGAGAGCGACAGTCCCATGATTTTTGGAGAAACTACATCAGGGTTATCGATCCACACAACAGCATTTGCCCAGTCATGGCGTCTTGACGGAGAGCGCCCCGAAAACCCTTTCGGGAAGTACCAGGCGTACATGATGACATAGACGTCGTTGTGCCACGCAGCTCGCCAGTAAACTTGCGAACCAAAGGAACCACCCTCACAAGCAGATATTCCTCCGGTGCCCTTGAGTCCACCAATCGTCTCACCCGCCTCGTTCACGGCCGGGTACGAGGCTCAACCATTTCGGATTGACATGCGCGGTTTAAACATGACGCCAGCTTACTCGGAAATAGTGACTGGATCAGGTTGCACAAGTGGCTTCACGTTGTCATGATCGATAGAGACCGCGTTGGCTGCCCACAGGGCGATAGAGTAAAGTACGAGGATTGCTTGGAAGTTCATTTGTGGAAAAAGTCGTCACCTGGTTCACCTCGGGAATACTTGGAAATTGGCACTTTGTAACGTGAATATGATGGTTGAGATGTCTATTCTGCGCTTGTCACGTGAGTTGCGTTTATTTTATCGTGATATTTACGCGGTGGATGGGAATCAGCTGGGTCGCTACAAGTAAAAGCTGAAACAGCTTTAATGAACCGTATATTCTGCACTCAGCGATCAAATGTTCGATTTGATCGCACTCTGGCTTGTAATACCGTAGTTGCCTGCTGCACGCACATTGAACAGTACCCGCTCAATCATCTGGCTTGAATTGGGTCTTCACTGGGGTTTTTTTTGTATCGGAGTATTAGGTATCACACATGTATTATTATCGTGTCTTTCGTATATATTGGCATATCCGTGTTATTAAAATCTATAAAAAAATCGTTTTATCTAATCTATAACGTCTAATTAAGTGGTTTTGTAAGATGGAGATCGCGCCCCAACACTCTAAATTGTGCGCGGAAAGTCGTAATTACAGTTTTGAATGAGCGAATTGCAGAGCTTAAATTGCAATTGCGAGCGATTTGCATGCATTTCAGACTTTTTCAGAGTGACTGAGTCACCATTCTCACCCACTGATCTAATCTTGAAGTATGTTTTACGTGCTAAATGGACAGCCAAAAATATAAAAGGACAATATATTTAACAATATTAAAATATCGCGTCAACATGTATTGTGCCATACTCCGATTCTGTCTAAAGGCTTTAATTCGTTGATATATTTTCAAATTCAAACTTAACTTGCTGTTTTATCTTAAATCAACGAACTTATCGCTTTGCCTTCTACTTATTGAACCAATCGTTCCATTGGCACTTTTTCTTCCGCTATTCGACGATTTATAATGTAAATCAAGCCTAAAAACACGTTTTCGTGAGCCGACCGTAACTTTAGCATTTTATTCGATGATTACTATAAGGATTTGAAGTTGAATAAGCGACGCTTTCGAGCGGACATAATACGCGATAAGTACAATAGTGGGCTTCAGCACAAGCAATGCATTAACAATACATGTACAGACGTCCCCGCCTAATTTGCAACTGCATCCATCAATTTACCTCGCACAGATAGTACAGATGTGCATGGGATTTGCACAGCCTGTCAACAGATGTACTGAGTTAGATGAAAG
>LGSN01000475.1:0-27843 GCA_001314375.1 Phytophthora podocarpi | reverse complement strand
CCGGTCCACAAGCCACTTATTCCCACACTTTCAGGAGATTTTAATCATTATTACAGGCGATCGAGTTAATTCAACAACTAAAGTTTTTTTAACAGTGAAACTCAAATAAAGAACTTATTTAAAATATTAGACTAAGTCAATGTTTTAGAACTATAAATGACAGAAAACATTTCAAATTTCGAATGATCCAAACTGAGATTCTAGCGGAGCCTATTGCCTGCTAACTTCAGTGAGACTTTCTACACAATAGAGAACTGAGTAGATTNGATGTCAGACTATTTAGTGTGAGCTCGATGAAAAGTTGCTTACATAAATTAGTCTGGACCAGACTAATTACTGTAATCTGTGGTGGGTTTACCAGACCCTCTGCGCTTTGGCAGTGAGATCTTGTGCGCGAAGGGTCGGTGTGAATCTTGAATAGCCACACGGTAGTCTACAATACATGTAGCAGATGAAGAGGTGGGAGATTTTTTGGTGGAAAACTTCGCCTGGCCGCACAAGGTGGGATGAGTTTGGTCACACGGTGAAGCGCGAGAACCACTTGACGGATTTATCAACGTTTTATCATCGATTTAACGTTATTTTAAAATATGGGTAAAGAGAATCACCATATCAGCGAATATCGCCTTTTCTTTATATCAGCGTATGTAAAACATTTGTATATCCGGACACTCGAATTAGCCAATCAGCGCAATGTAGCCAAGTAAAAAAACCTTGTGCCCGACGGTCCTCGGACCATTTGTACAAACGGACAGACCTATTTTTACTCATCAGATCGCGCTGCCGGTATGTCTTCACTCCAACGAGGACATGCAGACAGCGTCTTGAGGTCTTACCCGCCTAATCGAATGAAGAATTATTGCTGGTGCTACGCGAGCATTACTTTGAAACTCTCAACTTTTTACTGTGGCAAATCACTTTCCTCGAGCGGGTTTACATGACAGTGCGATCTGCGAGTAGGAAGTCAACCACTGCCCTTATTTCGAAGCCGTCGCTGGTACCTTCCGGGTTGTCCTGCTTCTAAGCGTTAACATCCGTTTCAGACGAGGAATCCTGCTTTACTGTGGAAACTTTCGTTTTGCTTTGCTAGGACTGCTTCACTTTTTCACCGTCATATAGCGTCAGCATCAGCAGCCATGGTGTGAGCTCAAAAAAAATGCCCAAGCGGGCATTGCAGCGCAAAATAGACTTTTTAGAATAGCAACATCAAGATGACAACTACCAGGACAGCGTTGTTGAGCGCCAAGGAAACTCCGGTGATAGTGTCAATCATTTCATTGACGAGGCAACGGAAGAGCAGTAATGCACCGGAATTTAGATTAGCATTTTGTAAAGGAACAAAGAGTACGCTTTTCATTTGATGCGAGGTTTTTCGTTTGTATGGAATTTTGGGTGTCCGGATGCACAAATGTTTTACAGTAAGTATTGAAATATCATCGTATCAACTCTGCTACTCAGCAACACGGTATTTATTTACGGATTTTGTATAATATGTACCCCACATAATTTATTTACGGATTTTGTATAATATGTACCCACATAATTTATTTCCTACGCCTGCAACAATCAACAGTTCGTGGTTCTGAGCATGCTGGACAAACTTCGCTACGGACAGAACTGTCTGTCGCGGCTGATGAAATGATCCTGTTTCTGAAGGTCTATGACAAGCACTGGGATGTGACTGCGGTCGACGCAGTGGCAAAATGCATGCTTTCACTGATAATTTATTTTGCGGAGCGCAAGTTCCAATTATTTATTTCTCTTGATGTGATATCGCGCCACGATATCTATTGCTATCCTTCTTGGAAATAGGTATAAATTATATTTTTCGGTTCCCTGGCGCTGGGCAACCACCGTGGCGCCTGAGTGTGCGGTGCGGTGGGCCCGAACAGTGGATTGGCGGCGCTATGAAGATCGCTCGAGGCTATGGAGTACAGAACGTCTTATTGTTACAACAGTCGCCTGTTAAGCTGTTAGCTCATCTGGTTCCGCATGAATAATTATTAGTACCGGTACCAGTATTAGGATTTACTCAAGTACTTCGAAGTAAAAATCTACCGAGGCACTATGCAAGATGCTCGGCATGAGCAAGGACCAAAGAACTGACTTCGGAGGGGGGGGGGGGGGGGGGGGGGGGCACTCACCCGGTGGGGGGAGGGCTTTCCGCACACACTGGCTCATTGAATCACCTTCGCACGCAGTAGATTGAGGGAAAAATCCAAAACTAATGGCTCACTCAATTTTCTTTACACGGCTAGCATCGAAGCAGGAAAGTGCACGCCGAGTCTCCATGCAGAAGTGAAACCTGCTTCAAGCTGTGTGTCTCCCCCCCGAAGTTTTGGGTCAAGGCCCTTGACTCACCTTGACTCAAGGGGGGCCTTCTCCAAAGGACGCCTAGAGCCTCATGAGTGAACCACTCGCAAACCTTGGGCACGCTCTTCGTCTCTCACTTTCCAAGTTACCCACAACCGGAGACTCCCACAACGATGAAGGCCTTTCTCGTTTTACTGCTGGCGTGCGTTGTGACGCCCAGCGTCGTGATCGCCCACGGCTTCACTGTCAACCCTGAGCTGACGTGGGTGGTCGACCCTTTTTACGACATGAACGCCCCCGCGGCATTCTACAATGCCAACTCCGACTTTGGACGCAACCCCCTCGACCTCTATTCGAACCTTCGGTACATCATCGACCGCGACTCCCCGAACACGAATATCCCCCTGATCGCAGCGAATGCTAACAAGAAGTGCGGCATGACGAGTACTACGGGTGCTGCACGCTCAGTTACCAGTTTCAGATTTGAAGCAACAGCTATTCATGAAGTACGTATTTGTTTTCGTAGCTCTTACGGGAAACAAAGATTGACGCATCGATTGGTTTTGGTCTGTAGGGGCCGTGCGAAGTCTGGGTGGATGATGTTCGTACGCTATCGACAAGATCATGCAAGAGTGAGTTGCCGGTTGTTCTTAGCGCCCAAGATAGGTGGATGCGTTCATTTTTTAAGTAAAAATTCTGGATTTTGTGTTGTGTGCAGCCGCCTACCCCGGGTCGTCCTGGAACATTCCGGTTGACATGTCAAAGTGCACGCGGTCCACATGCGTGGTACAATTCATCTGGGTTGGCATTCACAATCCAACCTGGGAAGTCTTCAGTAAGTCGTACGGTAGTTTACGGGCGAACGAACTTGTACTGATCAAAATTTGACTGTTGCGTAGAGAACTGTTTCCCAGTTACTGGCGGGAGTACTGGAGGAGGCACTACGACTACTGGTGGAGGCACTACAACTACTGGAGGAGGAACTACGACTACGACTACGACTTGCACGAATGTCGCTGCTAACGGTGGTTTATGTGGAGCGGCTAACGGCGGCAAATACTACCCTGGCACACAATGCTGCAGCCAGGCTGGTTACTGTGGTGTGGGCTCACCGTGGTGTGATGCCAACTCGAACTCGATCTACAACGGAGACAGGTGCTCAACTTCGACTACTTCGACTACTTCCAGTACATGTGCAGTCGTGGCTGCAGCAGGAGGCAAATGTGGCGCGGCCAACGGCGGCGCGTACTGCTCTGGCACACAATGCTGCAGCCAGGCTGGCTACTGCGGTGTGGGCTCACCGTGGTGCGACACAAATTCGAATTCGATCTACAACGGCGGAAGGTGCACCACTGCGCTTCTACTAGCAGACACCGCGGACGAAACTGAAGCTGCCCAGATCGATCAAGCCCAAGAAGCCGAACAAGCCACTCAAGTGTCAGGCGTTAGTACTGCTATCCTCGCGAACGGAGCGGCGTCGCTCGATACCATCCTCACGCGTCGCATCTTCGACAAGGTCTTCCTCGACACCGAGGGCTCCGTCCTCACGTACGACAGACTTATCGAAGCTGCGCAGTCGTACACCAAGTTCGCGCAAACTCCAAACCCCAACATTAACGTGCTGGAAGTCGCGTACTTCTTGGCTCACGTGGCCTACACGACTGATGACTTGACGTACACGGCCGAGAGGGAGGGAACCATGTACGACAGCAGCAAGTACTGCCAGAGCTCGTCGGCGTACAAATGTGCACCTGGCGCCAACTACTACGGCCGCGGCCCGCTCTACTTGCGCTGGAACTTCAACTACTTGGAGTGCGGAAACGCGATTGGCGTGGACCTGTACAGCTACCCGGACCAGGCTCTGGAGTCGCCTTCAACGGCGTGGAAGACGGCGTTCTGGATGTGGTTCCACCTTGGGATCCACGAGATGTCGACGCTGCCAAATGCGTTCGCGCTCTCGACGGCCAAGCTCGTGGGTGATGTCGAGTGTGGCAACACTCCGTCAGCTTTGACCGCGAATGCCGCTCGTATCGCCAAGTTCAAGACGATCGCGCAGCTCCTCAACGCCAAGAGCATCAGCAAGCTCAGTCTCTCGTGCACCGACGACACGTTTGTGCTCATTGCTACAGAAGGCAACACTACCGTTACGAACGTCAGTGCAACGACACAGCTCGTAGCCAACGCTCGCTTAATGAGCGCGGAGACGGAGACGCATGCGTCGGGCTGGGCCAACGTAGCTGTCGTGGGGGTTGCCATGACTGCCATGACTGCGTTCGTTGTGCTTGCCGTGATCAAGCGCACTGGCGATCCGTCGCGTGCTGCACCCAACGTCGAGAACGGAGACTACGCGTTGCTAACCGGGCAATTTGAGTGAGGCTGGTCAAATTTCAACGAGGACGTTCCGAGGTTGCTGGAGGATGGATTCGCGTATTCAATCAGAGACGGAACATTCTCGGCTGGTCACTCGTCTTGGTATTTTTCGTATCGCTTTTTAAGAAAAATGTAATTATTTTCTCGATTCTTGCTGCTGCATTGCGATAACACTGTAGTAGCAGTAAGCTTACATGTAAGCAAGTACGGTGTCTGAGCTTGCTCCAAGTTTCATCTCACCTAAAGTTACAAGAAAAGGATCTGCCATTACTTTGTATTTTTCTCGTTCTTTTTGAATTGGTAAAATGCACAGGACACAATGAAGGCGGCGCGGCGTAGATCACTTTCAAGCTACCCAACATGGCCATCCTGTATCCAATAACTGTATCATGGTTAATACCTGTAACGTTAGCAGGAATTAACGACATTATTGTTTTTTATAAAGGCGTTCGTTCTACAGTATGCATGTTGTATGTGCATACAGACGGATTTAACCGAGGCATTTTCATGAGCACACTTGTAAGCATTAATAGCGTGAAGCCCAGACCATTGCTCAAAATTATCACCCCAGGCGAATGTCCACTTAAGAATCGACACTTCGGTCGTAAGTTGACCAAAAGGTGACGTAGGCCCCCAACAGTTTGATTCGTCGGTTAACTATCTTGACGTTACACACTAGAGTCGTGGTCACCCGCTACCAATATAATCGAGTTCTGACCTGGCCTAGGGATAAGAAGCTCACACACCGAAATTAAATTCGAGTGTAAAACGCCATGTAAAGAGGCCCAGGACAACGGAGCCGCCGCATGCGATGGAGCACATGAGATTGTGTGTGGACACACGCCAGCAACCAATAAGTTCACATGCCGTTGCAGGGAGGGTACCTCCGCTCCAGCTCGGTTCCAGCACAGAAGTGCTTTAGCCAAGTACACACGAAGCCCGCTGAGTTGAGCATTGGACCCCCACGCATCACAGTCGATCTTTTCCGAGAATTTGGTTGCCATGCCAGTCGACGGGGTTCGAGAGCCTCTTCTTAACAGCGACGAGAAATGCCGGGAGTTGTTCGGGAGGTTTGACGTGGACAAGCGAGGAATCCTATCCAGGGAAGGCGTCCGATCATTTATCAATGATACCTTCGTTGCGAACGGAGTCGAGTGTCTCGGAGAACTCGATTTCGACACTGTCATCGACAAGGTTTTTGATCGACGTAGCCAAGATGACAAAATGACGTACAGCGAGTTCGAAAACGACTTCGCACCGGGTGTAGGCAAAGAAGACGGTGGCAAAAGCAAAGAAGCGCTCGGCAGCCTAAGCGTTGACCAGAAGACGCAGGGACATCAGGACTCGACGACAAGCATCAACAAGGGAGGGCGATGGTACCGCTTCAAGAAGTTTTGTCGCAAGTACAGTAGCGAGATTTTCTGGCTGACTTTGTACTTCCAGCTGATGGTGGCCGTCTTCGTCGCCAAGGCGTCTCAGTTTGCCATCGATCCGGCCGTTGGACACTGCATACAAGCCGCGAAGGGCTTTGCACAGATTTGCCTCGTGAACACGGTGTTCGTGTTGCTACCGATGTGTCGGAATCTCGTGACGGGTCTCCGCACGCTTTCGCTAGTCACCACCTATCTCCCAGTGGACCACCACATTGAATTCCACAAGATCTGCGGCGTCGTGTTGCTGCTGGCGGCACTTGGTCACACCGCAGCGTGGGTAGCCATCGTGATTTACGCTCGCAACGCGCCGATATCGCTGTGGGAACAATCGTCGTGCTGCCACCTCACTTTCGTTCGGGATGAGAATTTCCTCCAGTTTACACAACGAGTTCCGATCTGGACGGGGATACGCATGCTACTTTGCGCTGCCATTGCTGCCTCCATGTGCGTCTCCAAAATCCGCCGAGGGAGTTTCAACCTCTTTTGGCTCGCACACATGCTGTTCATCCCGTTTCTCGTCCTAATGGCGTTCCATAGCTTCGCCGGCTGGATGGCTGCCCCCAAGCACATTACTGGGTCTTGCCTCCTCTGATAATTTACCTCCTGGAGAAGCGCTATCGCATGGGGCACGTCTTTGGAGGGAAGACTACAATTACTGAAGTACAATTGTCCGAAAAACAGTCGCCATCTTCATGAAAAAGCCCAAGTCGTTCAGCCAAAGACAACGTTTTCTGCCAGGGATGTACGTGTTCGTCAACGTACCGACGATTTCCAGGTTTGAGTGGCATCCCTTCACGATTTCGTCCGCGCCCGAAGATAAGTTCCTCAGTCTTCACATCCAAAAGTCGGGTGATTGGACTGGTGCACTATATAGCTGTTTGGAGCAGTTGCGGAAGCAACACGAAGCCTCTCAACGTATTGAAGACCCAGGAAATCGGATTCTGTCACCATACCCGACGATCGATGTCGATGGGCCATTTGGCTCCCCAGCTCAAGACTACGCCCGTTACCGCGAAGTCGTCCTCATTGGCGGAGGCATTGGCGTGACCCCATTCGCGTCGATCTTGAAGAGCGTGCTACACCAGTGGGAAAGCTATCGGTGTGCTTACTGCAGGAACATCCGCTTCCCACCCAGCTTCCAACTGCGAAAGATTTACTTTTATTGGATCACACGAGAGCAGGCTTCGCTTTCGTGGTTTGCCAACACCATGAACCAACTGAGTGAGATGGACACTGACAATCTACTCGAGATCCACAACTTTTACACCACAGCGAAGGGAGAGGATGTCATCGCGCCCTTGCGAGCGCTGCAGACTTTCATCCACACCACTGAGGGACAAGACATCGTATCGGGTCTGCAGATGAAGCAAAGAACGCACTTCGGGCGTCCTGACTGGAACGCTGAGCTCACACGGGTGGCTCAGAACCATGCACACCTGGAGCCGTTTGAGGAACTGTCGGGCGAACGGGAGGAGATCGGTGTGTTTTTTTGCGGACCGAAGAAAATGGGCTGCAAGATCCACGACCAATGCACACTCCTGAACCAGGCAAAGGCGCGTCCGACGCCGGATGTGCAGTTCGATTTCCACTGCGAGAAGTTCTAAGCCTAGGGGTTAGTTGTACTGCAGTTACTTCACTGGCAAGGCAGCTTGCGGGATCAGCACGGAGTTTTCTCGCTCCCTTGAGGTTTAAAACACCCAGAAGAAAACGGTGCTATGCTTTCTGCTGAAACAGCGTGCGCATGCTGTCCCGACAGCTTAATAGATAACATAAATCTATGTCTACATAAACACCAACTGCGTGTTCACAACCTCGTGGCTAAATGGGACGCCGCCCAAAACTGTCTTATCCGGTGGCAGTGCGAAAATATATTCCACTTATTGGTGCCCTGTGATTGTAGTTAAACAGGTAGGAAGTGTCTCTACACCAACTTCAGTGCCTGTTCCGTCAGAGTGTATTGCACTTCCTACCTGGTGCCCACTTAGCTTACAACTTGGAGTCGGCCGTGACACGTGACTTCTTCTCCATTTTCTTCGACCAGCTCTCGAGCGTCTCACGGGGCATGACGGGTTTCTTGTAGAGGTAGTGTCCTCCATCCACGATCAATACATCCCCCGACACAAAGTCCCCCACGGGTGACACCAAGTACAGCACCGCCGCTGCAATGTCCGTCTTGGCACCAACACGCCCCACGGGGATCGTGCTGGCCATACTCTTCTTCCTCTCTTCCGGGTCCACGTCACCTCCAAGCTTCGCCGTGCCCGTCGTGTCGGCAATTGGCCCCGGAGCCACACCTGTGACGCGGATACCGAACTGCCCCCACTCCAACGCCAGTGAACGGGTGATACTGTCCACCGCAGCTTTAGCAGCCGACGCATGCACCTGGTACCACGTCGCCGGGAGCTGTAGCGTGGCTGTGATGTTGACGATGCGTCCGTCCCCACTTCTCTTCAGTGGCTCAAAGGCCGCGCGACTCATGTTGAACGTGCCGATGGTGTCGATCTCCATCACCGTGCGAAAGGCGTTCGTCGACATCTTCTCAGCCAGCGCCAGGAAGTTGCCGGCCGCGGAGTTCACCAGCACGTCGAGCTTGCCGAAGCGCGCCACGACCTGCGCCACCGCGTTGTCTGCGCTCTCGGCGGAGCGCACGTCACCCTGCACAAACATACACGCGCCCTCGGGCACGCTGCGCTCGCGCATGAGCTTCATGGTGTCTTGTAGAGCGGTCTCTCGGCGGCCGAAGACCGCGACTTTGGCGCCATACTCGGCGAGCTTGAGAGCGATCTCCTGGCCGATGCCGGAGCCGCCGCCGGTCACGAGAGCGACGCGGCCCGCGCAGGCGTCGCGGCGGAACACACGGTGGATGCTGGCGGAGTCCATGGCAGGCAAGAACGAAGAAAGAATGTATGTCGTGACTACGTCGATGCAAATCGCAAAATGCGGCTTCAACTTCATGGTGTTGATTCGACATATACCGATGCAGGTATCGGTATGTTTGCAGTTGACCAAGCGGCTCTAAACGGGCAGTAGTTTAACCTTTGCAAAACCAATAAAATGTAAAATAAATATGTTTAGATGAGCTGAACTATCACAATAGTACTGCAATAACAAATATACTGGCTACATCTGATTGATGTATAAATTAAATCAATCGGTACTACCGGTTTGGGTATCCGGTAGCACGGTGATGCTTGTTGGCCGCTCGATTACCGACACCTCACCGCCGGAGCGTCCACCTCGGTGCGTAAGGCCAGCGCTAGAAACTTTGCGCGTGTTACGTCTGGCTGATCTGGCGATCTCATTCTCCTTTACCTCCCTCCCTTCGTCCCTCAGTTAAGAGCTTACGCAGCAGCTCAAGATGAGCGTCGTCGCAGCCAAGCAGCCGCAAAAGACCTACGTGCTGGTGGACAAAAAGCCCTTCTTCAAGCACTTCTACCCCAAGGATGTGGCCATCCTGGCTGTGCGGTCAGCGGCCATGCAGGGTCTGATGGTCTTCAACGCGTATGTGGCGTCGCTGGATCTGGAAATCTCGGACGACGAGGAATCAAGCGAAGACGAGTTCGAGGACGTGGACGCCGCCGCTGAGGACAAGGAGGAGTTCGTGCCCCCCTCCATGGAGGAGTTCAGCCTCGCCAGCGCCAAGTCCTTCGGTAAGTCGCTGAGCATCACCACGTACGTGCGCTCGCTCGAGGAAGTTGCGCTACGCTTCTTCCGTCCGCAGATCGTCAGCAAACTCATCAAAGGTGAGGGTCTTCATATAATACATATTATGTATGCCCTGGTTGCTGTGGAGGCGCGTAATTTTACTGATATTGTGTGCGCTGTTTGTTGCAATTATTGTCTACAGATATCAGCAAGTCGTCGATGCGCAAGTACGCGCGCACGTCGAGCAGGATGACGGCGGCGGCATTGATGATCAAGACCGGTATGCGAGCCAACATGCTGAGCCACCTTGCCATCTTCCTGGTTGAGGAGGTACGTTGCGTTGGCCCTATTGTCCACTGTTTGTTGTCTACTTGGCAACAACGTGCATTTCTTCAGGTATACTCACGTGCGACGTGTTGTGTTCTATGACTCGAACTCCAGACCCAGCAACTCGTGGTCATTCTGTACCGATGCTTCGTGTCAAGGAAAGGTGGCAAGAAGTCCAAGAAGAATCTGCGGTCGCTCGAGGAGGGCATCCAGAGCAGCGGCAGCGACGAGGAGGAGAACACGCTCTCGACGTTCGTGTCCGCCACGGGCCGCAACGCCTCTCGCTCCGCGCTGGCCATCATCACGGGCGGTGTCGGTGCAGCCATGGGCACGGCGGTGCGACCAGGTATCGGCACGATGATCGGCGGTACACTAGGCGACACCATCGCGTACGTGTTGTTTTAGATGCAAGAAGGGGCACAAGGCTTCGAGGCAACGAAGGCCACCAAATAACTGCAACATCAATGCTATACCAGACACAACCCGACCGCGATCGCGATCGAAATCTTGTCGGCCAATTCAGATGGCTTGCTATCGAGCAGATACTTGCCTACTGGCGCGGCATCAACACAAGCCACGTTGCGGCAGAGCTACCTCAACGATGTAGCGAAACATCTTCGTGTCCGTTGGCCCGCATTAATTGAACGGGCTTTTCGACCGTTTTATATACTTTGAAGTTCACGAGAAAATATCGATCGCCCCACTTAATAAAGACCGGAGCCATCGGTTCTTTTATCTGGCTCACAATATGCGTTTTACTAGGAGTATTTGACTTGACAAGTTACTACTTGAGTGTCACTCAAACGAGTGCATTCTCTGTAACAGGATTCTGTCTTCCGCACGTGCGGAAAGAGTTTGCGAGCGCTCACTCTCAAGGAGAACCGAAGAGCGCATACGCACGCTCGCCGTCGTGGCCGAGCGTTTGTCTGCCTTCCTCCACGCCGCTCGCGGCCTCTCCGCAGCACCAGCACTCTCCCCGCACTACCTGCCACTAGAAGCGCCCCCTCTCGCACCTGATTACGGCTGGAAAAGGGCGCAATACAAAGCACAGAAGAAGCCCATGACCACGGCGTCCAGCATGTATATGGAGACGGTCTCGCTGAATGATGACGCGCTCTCCGCGTCGTCCGCGCCCTCATCCTCAACGGTTCTGGACGTGGACAGTCTGGAGGCGCAGTTCGCGCAGCCGTCGGTGCTGAAGGCGCCCAAGGACGCATCCGCATCGCCGGAGATCGCCGTGCCGGTGTCCGACAGCGACAGCGACGAGGACGGCAATGACCAGAACAAGGGTGTGAATATGCAGTCCACGGGGTCCATCAACGGCCAGAGCAACAGGAAGAACGTGGACGATTCGGTCGTGGTGGACGTGGACGTTGGACACAAGGACAGCAACGGCTTGAGCAGTCAGAACGGCAACCAGCTGCAGCATGTGCTGCCCCCGTTGCGTGTCCTGACGCAAAAGTTGCCTATCGAGGAGCGAGACTACGTGGACACAACGCTGTTCTCCCCCGAGGTGTCAAGACATGCCATGGAGGTAGCTCATCGTCGTGCCAAAGCTATCGCTAACGAGGTGAAGGAGATGATTGAACTGGAGGACGAAATCGGCGGCACTGCGAAGGCCAAGATGTCACCAGCTGAAGCAGTGGGCATCATTGGCGGTGCCTTTGCGAGTTCTCTACAGCGGGCCAAGGAGTTGGTGAAGCCTGGAACGAAGGAATACGATCTATTGTCCGGGACATCCCCGTCGGGAGGCATGTCAAAACTGGACGATCTCGACACAGGCGGAGACGGACTACAGCTCTCGCCGGATGCAACTCAAAGCGACGGGAAACACTTCCGCACGCCAAAGTTGAGACCGGCGTTGAAGCGCATCTCAGCGTACTCGGCTGCAGCTGCGCTTGAGCCGGAAAAGAAGGTTTCGAGTACTCGAGAACAGAAGAAAAAGGGTATCTTGTGGCACGAAGACGTACTGGATGCTGATGAAGAGTTCTGCGAAGACGACTGTGACGAACAGGAAACACGCTCGCTGATGAACGGGGGCGGAGATGCCACTGGTAACAGCAACGGCAGTCCTCGGCCTCAGCTGCTGAACTACAGCAGTAAGAATGACGGGCAGCTCACGCCGCGGAGCAGGAAGAAACGCAAAAAACTGGTCAGATCCATGATGCGACGACTGACGCCGCGCGAGAAGGAGGAGCTGTACCGGCAACGACCGGACCTGATGATTGTGCCGAACTGGGCGCAGAAGTACCGCGAGGATCTCGCGGGTGAAGACTCTACTCGCTGGAATGCCTGGCTGCTTGGCCTTATTACGGTGCTGGCTGTGCTACTGCTGGTGTTCATTCTCCTCATCGTGCGGCAGCGCGCCGCCGCCGCGACGTAATCAGCCTGGTAGCCGGACCCATTAGAGAACGTGGGAAATGGTATGCTCCCCTTTTTTGCTGCTTTATGTTTAGCTTGTCGGCCTTACAGCTTGACGCGCAGGGAGCAGGAGAACTGCGCAACAGGACACAACTACGAACGCACTTTCCATAATATTTACTGGGACGTCAGCGCGTTTTACTTTATCGCTGTTGGGTGCTTGACGTTCTTGCTGCCATCCTGACGAGAATAGCTGCTGTCCACGTTCAATGCTACGAATCCTACTCCATGTAGAATATACCAGAGCAATGACATAGAGGAGCGCTCAAGCTAGCAAGAACAGCACGCATTTGGTGTATTTCTTGTGGGGTTTGGATCAATTCGTCGTCGCGTAGGGGGCGTCAAACCAGCAGACGAAGCTACAGAGAAGGAAGAGACCAGTTGATCGTCTGCAGTCGACTGAAGGAAGGGCAGTGAGAGGTCACTGATCCCCTAACACGACATCGGTCAGCAGTATCTCCTTCCTGTTGCTTCGGTCCACGGAATCTCCGTCCTAATCCTTTCTTCAACCTACGCGCACGCCCCTTCCGATCAGCAGACACCTAGTGGTGGCTGTAGTCGAACTTGCCGTTGATGCGCTTCCAGTAGTTGCTCTTCTCCTTGTCCTCCTGGGTGGCGCCACGCGTGGGGAGGATGCCGCAGATCACCCACGTAGCACTGAAGGGCAGCAGAATAATAATGTTAATGTTACAATGAGCAATACTGACGGAGGATTGCAGCTGCGGAACGTACGCTCCGCCGATGAGGAAGGGCTGGAAGTACGCGCGCTTGGACTCGTGCACCAGGAACTGGGTGTACGGAAGCTTGTGCCATCTGACGGCCTTCTTGGCAACGGCGGCAGTCATCGTGGATCTTAGAAGAGGCTCTAGGCTTCCTGTGGCGACGGCGATGGCTGTTGTGGCTGTCTGTAAAGAGAGGCCCAGAACGCTCGAGAAAAAGGGGGGGCCGGCCGCCGCCACAAACCTGGCAACAAATTACCTTGCGAAAACGATCGAGCGGATTTAAGAGGGAGGTGTGGAGATTTGATGGTCGGACTTAGCTGGAGGCTAGTGATGCAAGTCAACACTAAGCTTCGGATACATGCTGCTTGAGTTGATGCAAGCACACTTTCATGCTTTCGTGTGAAGATGATAACAAAACATACTAGTATATTCTTACGGGGGTATTGCGATAAAGGAATGCGATCACTGGCAGGATGCCATGCGTTTGAAAATTGAAAGTCGTAACACACCCACCAACTTTAGCTCAACGTCGAAACCACTTCGTTGATTTTGCACGTCATCGTACTTTCAACGAAGCCCACGAGTACGGTATTAATACATCAGCACAAACGAAGCGAGCAGCTATAAACTCACCAAGGACAGGGACAAAAACTACAGGATTCCAAGGGCATGTAAAGTCAGAACACAAGCCCACAAGAATGTCACCAAGCGTCACTCCCGACGCTCGGAGACTCGGTCACGAGAGTTTGAGCATTGGCGAGCATAGTACATCGAGACCCTTCCACCTGCCACTGTATGGCCAAAACGCCTGCCGTCCAGGCCATCCTCGACACTCACTCCCTGTCTCGAACCTTCCACCTGATACTTGAACTCACCTGCGGACGAAGAAAAGAACCTGCGAAGACCAGCAGTCTGCAAGAACGGCGCAGATGTAAAAACGAAGACACTTGCTTGAAGCCTTTGATTTCACCGGAAGAACAGACGCGCGAGTCCATTACGGATTTAAAGCGGGATCAGACGGTCACAACGGCTGGCAGTGTCTAGTCGCAGCGCTTGCTAAAGCACAGCTTAGTAGTCCTCGTCGCCGCCGAACATGTCCATGCCGCCGCCCAGGTCCTGCATCAAACAAAATGTGAGCAAAAACACAGTCAGTTCACCGCTTAAAAACACCCGAAACAACGGGATTTGTCGCCACAATTGACGCCCCACTTACAGCCTCCTCTTCCTCTTCCTTGGCCTTCTCCTCAACCTTTTCGGCCTCATCGCCGGCGGCGCCAGCAGCATCGCCCGAGGCAGCAGCGGAAGCGCCAGCAGCGGCTCCACCCGTGGAGATGAGCTCCAGAATCTTGCCCTCCTTCGACAGCAGCGAGGAGAACAGATTGGGCCAGTAGGGCTCCACCTCGTTGCTCGACGCGTGCAGGATGTGGTTGATGGCCTCGGACGTGATCTCGTGCTCCGCGTCGAAGAGGATCATGGAGGCGTACGCCACGCACAGTTCGTCGTGCTGCTCCTTGGTGATCGTCGACATTCTTCCGCTTTGTGTGCTTTAGCTTTCGGCAAATAAATGCCCCACCCGCCGGCTGCGGTCTCGCCGTATTGGTTGGCGGCGAGCTGCTTTCGACCACTGCCTGCACTAAGTGCGAATGATGTACAGTACCTCAAATATGGAGATGTTGCACAAAATGTTGCGTGAGTAATTACGCTTTTTACTGCTGCAACATTAACTAATTATGTGCACAAACTAATTATGTACCGCACACCAATCGCCATTCAAACGTTCGAAGCGCGGCTGCTTCCAGGTGAGAAAGAGCGACGACATGCGCGGCGCTAGCGACGCAAGTCGAACCTCCAGCAAGTGGGCAACACGCGCATCACTCGATCCATTCTCTGCTTCATCTTCCGACGTCTCAGACGCCCAAAACGGCTCGGAAACGGCCGCGTTATCGCTAGATCAAGAAGGCGACGGGAAGGAGAACCGCATCCCGTCCATCGGCCTCAGTTGGGGCCATCCGAACGTCACAATGAGGCGATCCACACAACAATCAATCCTCGCAGCTGAGCTGCTGCCTTCCACGCTGAATCTTGAGGCCTCGACGCCCTCTTCGCTGCTCGGGAAGCGTCCGAACCCGACAGAGGCGTCTACAGCTACACACAAGCCTTTCTACGCGTCTACCGAGGACCAGGAGGCAGATTTCAATGCAGACAGAGCACAGCGAGACCCTCTGGCAGTGGCAAACGCCATGACGCACTTTGAAGCGCGAGCGTTGGAGCTCCACGGCTCTTCGTTAGGATTGGAGCTTGAAGGAGACGAGAGCGTGGGCTCCGGCTGCGCTACGATGTTCGTGGACGACTTCAGTCACGTGGGACAACTACGCTTCGGAGCTGTGGCTCTGGGTGAGCGGAAGAGCAGGCAACTGACTCTGGAGAACGCGAGTGAACTGGGCAATGTGCGCGTCAAATACGAAGGCTACGCGATGGTGCGGGGCGGAGACAGCGCGTGGTCAGCTGAGGCTGCACAGATGAAGACGAGGTTCAAGTGCGATCTGCACATCTGTGTGGTGGACGCACTTAAGTCTATGACGCTGCGAGTCACATTCGAACCTCTGCCGACGGATGTCGGGCGACAAGTCACGGCCATGCTCAAGTTTACAGTGAACGACCAGTTCAAACTACAATGCAGGGCGACGGGGTCGGTGACGCCGCATGTCGGGAAGCTGTCCAGACTTGGACGCATGCGTCAGTCAAAGCAGGTTAACACTGTTGTGGTGGCGTCACGAGGGAATCAGACTCGACCGCCTAGGATACCAGTACCTGCAGCAAATACCAGACAGGGGGGCACCAGGACGTCGTCAGGCACAGCGTTCACGATTTCAAGTGCCCTGACACTAAGCAATCTCGAACCGGAACAAGAACCTGTAGTCAGAGCGAGGCCGAAGGTGGGAGACAAACGCCGCTCGTCAGTGACCATCGAATTCTCTCCTCCACGAAATGGAGCAAAGCGAAGGAAAAGCGAGCCGCGTAAGGGTATGCAGAAGACATTGACTCCAAGGAGAAGTCTCGGCGCCCCCCAGGACTCTCTCTCCACGAAGAAACCTTTCGCTGGATCTTGGTGGAAGCAGCGCCAGGAGGTATATGATGAGAACTGGATGGTGAAGCAGACCGAGGGTTTCACAAAATGGATGAACTACGTGCTGTTGGACGGCACTGCCCTGCGCCTGAGCGGAGGCGACGAACAGGGTGACGCTGAGGAGCAGATCGCTGCAACAAAGCGCAGATTTGATTTTTCGTCGCTGCGCGTGCTCGCCCAGAAGCGCATGGAGTCGAAGTGGGCACAAGCTGCAGTGGAATTGTACCATTCCCCAAGTATGGATGATATCCTTTTCAATCTGCAGGATGAGATCGGCAATCAGAGACTTCTTTTTCGCGCGGACCGCCCTGTGTACGCTGACGTGGGTTTGCAAGAAGACCTCATCAGCCTGTTGAACAACTATCATCCGGTTTGGCTCTGCTTGGGTCTATATGCTGTGCTCGGAAACCAAGTCATGAGGCAGGAAAAGTGCTCGTTGCGAACCATTTTCAGCACTAGCTCTGCAAAAGCAACCAGTCGAGGGAAGAAAGGCTCGCTGTCAGACCGAAAGATGCCTCGTGTACTACGCCGGATTATTCTGAAGCATTTGGTCAAAGACTCGCATGTCGCCCAGAACTATCGCTTGGTAAAGAATCTTATGACACCTCAGGATGGCTCCACTGCAGACCGCTATGATGGTGGCAATGGTTTCAAGAACACGAAGAAAAACATCAACGGCCGGGAGTACTTTGACTCGTTGACGCAGTCCTTTATGCTCAAGTTCCTCATGCTGGTGATATTTTTGGACCGTGCGATTGAGCACAAAGGAGACAAGTTCGCACATTTCCCCTGCCTTTTCCGAATTGCGCCTTCGACCATAAAGACCACCTCCGGTAAAGTCCACAACGGCAATAACAACAGTCATCGTAGCAACAAAGGCGATGACGACGAACTATGGGTGAAGAACTCGCAGGTGTTTGTGACAGAATTCTGCCGACTCTTTTTGGCAAGCGAAGGTCGCATTGACAAGCACTTGAAACAGCTAGGCTACACATTGAAGCACGAGCAGACAGCGTTGGATGAGATCGATCTGGAGATCAAGAACTTGGAAACCGATTTGCGCGATGGTGTCCGACTTGCAAAGCTCATGGAGGCACTTACGGCGGCTGCACCATCCTTGACAAGTCAAGATGGAGAGAGTGTTCCCAAGCCTAAGGGCTTGTCATCGTTCTTGCGTGTGCCTGCTCTGTCGCGATTGCAAAAAGTGCACAATGTCGAGATTTGCCTGCATTTCTTGCAAGATAAATGCGGCGCGAGTGTGCTGGATAACCTCAAGAGCAACAGCGGCAAGGGAGATAAGAAAGATAGATTAAGTGGACGTGTCCGTGTGTCTTCGTCCGGGTTTGCTGGCTTGCGGTCTAAAGTAGACGAGAAAATGGTGGAAAATCTGGCCAAGGACATCGTGAATGGGCACCGCGAGAAGATCCTGGCATTGCTGTGGAAACTTATCAGTTCCTTCCAATTGCAATCCCTTGTGGATGCCGACACCATGAAACGGGAGATCGCGAACGTTGTCAAGCGGATGAGTTTCCGTGCGAAAGAGTTTTTCGATCTCCAACAAGCGAACGTACCACTCGTCCACATCGACGAACACGAATGTTATGGGCTGTTGCTGGAGTGGTGTCGTGCTGTTTGTGTGAACTACGATGTTGGAGTGAGTGACTTTTCTGGGTCGTTTGCCGACGGGAAGGTACTCTGTTACCTGCTTCACTACTATCATCCGATGCTTTTGTCAAAATCGGACGTGCTGCCAACAACTACCGGTAGTGATCTACACGATGGAGGAGATGTTCAGCAGCTGAGTGAGAAGACTCTTTTGTCTAACGAACAGCGGCACTTTGCTATCATCAACGACCGCATCAAGCAGCTTGGAGAGGTTCCAGTACTCATGCCGCAGCAATATAATACGAAGAACCCGCCGGAGGAGAAGATGGTAGTGACCTTTGTGTGCTACTTGCAGTCACGCCTGATGGATTCGTACAGCGAGATTCACGCTGCCTCCAGATTGAAACGATGGTGGACGAGTCCGCTGATTCGATTGCGAATGCATCGCAAGAAAAACGTCAGTGCACGCATTGTTCAGCGGTTCTGGTACACTTCCAGTCAGAAACGATTGGCTATTCGCCAGTGCCACAAACTCTTACGAGCAGCACACCTCGTAAAAAGCACAGTGCAAACTTGGGTGGCCAGAAGGCACTTCCTACGCCTTCGGAAATCTGTGGTTGCCATTCAGAGAGCATTCCGTGCTCGTCGGCAACTGCGCATTAACGGGGATTCGCTTGGCGCAGTTCAAGTTATCCAGTATCACTGGCGGAAGCAACTCAAATGGAGGCACGTGAAGGAACGGCAGGTTCAGGAAGCTATGCAACGCAAGGTCGCACGTCGCTTGCGTGTGAGGGCAAGCTGTGCTGTCATCGAGAGAAACTGGCTGCAGCATTTGTCTAGAGAAGGGACTCGTCTTGTCCGACAACAAATGATCGCTGATCGGCACTTAGCTGCTTCTCGCATTCAAGTTGCTTGGCGGCAAGGTCGTTTGCGTGCCACAGCACTGAAGCACCGTAAGCAGGCGTGGCGACAAGTGCATCATGCGGCACAAGTTATCCAGAGGGCTTGGTGTGCCTTCCAACACCGCCGTGAAGAGAGCAAGCGGGTTCTTGCTCTGCAGCTTTTCGAGCAAATGATGAAAGCAAAGGAGCTCCAGAAGAGGCAAGTGAAGCTGAAGCGTAAGGTGGAGACGCGTGCTGCCAACTGCGTCCAGAAAGGTTTCCGTAAGTTTGCGTTCCGCAAGCGAGAGATGGCAGCGACTAAGCTCGCGAACGCATTCCGTGGCACTAAGCAGAAACTGCAATTTCAAAAGGAGAAGCATGCTGCGGTGGTGCTTCAGCGCAATGTTCGAGTGTGGCGTCGGGGGCGGCAGCTATCGGCGCTGACGCAATTCCACAGCATGCTGAAGATCTACCAGCGAATGAGGGCAAACGAAGCGCAACGACGCGTAATGCGGTTCCAGGAACTCAAATACAAGGTGGAGACGCGGGCTGCACGCCGCATCCAAAATGTTTTCCGGAGTTATCGATTCAAGAAACGAACGCTTTCTGCAACACGGATCCAGAGTGTGGTGCGAGCGTGGCTAGGCAGAAGTTGGTACGTCAGTATCCGTCGCAGTGCATGCTTGCTTCAGAAGAACATCCGGATATGGCGCCGTCAAGGACAGCTCCGAGCGTTGCTGGCGTTCCGAAGCTCGCTTTTGCGCTACCGGCGCATGCAGCGGGACGAGGAAGAACGACAAGAACGTATCCGCCAGGATCGTCTCCAACGCCTACAGGAAAGTGTGGAACATCGTGCAGCGTACCGCATCCAGTCGGTCTATCGCTTCTACGCATATCACAAACGGATGCTAGCGGCTACGCTCATTCAGGCGGTTTTCTGTGGGTTCAAAGAGCAACAGCAATATGCCAAGACCCGCGCTAGTGTGGTGGTGATGCAGCGCGTGATTCGTTCGTGGGTGGCAGTGACGAGATCCCGACGAGCGCTGCATCTGCAGCGTGCATCTGTGAGCATTCAGAAGTGCGCGCGCGGATGGATTTCACGCCGGCATCGGTTTAGCTTTTACGCCCTTCAGACGCAGCTGAAGCGACTGCGTGTGTTGATGTCGTGCTGGCAGATCGAACACTGGTATGCAAACCGCATGCTGAAGTACCGCAAAAAGCGCGCGTTGGTGGTGCGAGCTCACTGGACGCGATTCCGCGCTGGTATCGTGCAGAGGCGTACTGCCGATGCGAACAAAATCGCTATGTGCTGGCAATCATCCTGCTTTAGGAATGTTATCAATGCACGAATTCAGCACAGACGGCAGATGGATGATGCGGCCCAACGTATGCAGGTGTGGTGGCTGGGTCTGTGCTGCAAGTGGGCGGAGCGTCAGCGGCAGGCAGAGGAGAAACGTCAGCGCGAGATGGAAGCGATGGCATTGGCCATGGCTAAGGCGCGCGCGGAGCGTATCGTGGGCTCATGGCTCTGCGAAAAGGTAATAATACCCTATCGCGAGCGTAACTCCCACTACGTGGCAGTGCGGAAGCTTCAGGCGTGGTGGCGTGGAACCCTAGTTCGCTTGCACCACAGCACTCCGGAGGTCACTCAGCAGCGCAAGAAGTTGTCTACTATGAAGTTAGTTGGACAAGAGCGGCACGCCAGCACGGTCACTTCATCGACCAGTCTGCAACAATTGAGGGTCAAGACTACCGGTAGTAACGAGAGGAGTGTCCAGACAGAGCAGCCGCAGACGCTGGGAGCACGGTTGGACATGGCTCTGCACATGCTACTGCATGGCAAGCGACTACAGGACATGCTGTTTGCAAGCCACACCATCGAAGTGTGCACACGATATTCGCGTGAATGCTGCCGCAAGTGCGTCCAACTACAGATCTCGTCTACCATTTTCGCAGCAATTCGTGGTCTGAACCGCAGTCGCCCGCACGTGGAGCTACTGCACCAGCTGCTGCTCGTTTTGAAGAACCTGACGGTGTATCGACGGTCAGCGGATAAGAAAAAGCCGAAGCGGGTGGTTACTACTGATGAGACCAAGGGCCGTCTCGATGTGGATCTGCGCGCTTTGGACACGCTGGTGGACCTGCTGCACATCCATCGCGATATGCACCACGTCTTCGTGCTGTCAGCGGATGTTATCAGGTACTATTTCCAGTCGTTGAAGCCTCTGGTAGGTAGGAACGCTGGCGTACAAGAGAGCTGGAGTGAAGCTGAGAAGCGTCTAGGCGGTTTGCAGGAGCTTTTGTCGAGGAAGCTGGCACTATACAACGCGACGGCTTCGTTTAGACGCGTGAACCAGATTCCTGAGAAGAGCAGCGCAACCAACCTCATGAGGAAGATGAACCCGAAGACAGCCGTATCGATCATGGAGCAGCTCGTAGTGCTGCTGGAACGGTAAGGGTACAAAAGGAAAAAGGACGGCGATCAGTCCGCAGTATGAACGGTATCATAATTGAGTTAACTAATATGCTCATGCATTATTCAAAGTATCGCCTCGGAAGTGCCTGATCCCATCGTCAGGTGAACTCAAGAGCTCTCATGTCCATGAATGCACTGCGAGGATGAGTCTGCGCCATTCCTGCGTCGTATCTCCAGCGAACGCCCTCCCCTGGCTTTCTCGATCTGTATTTTGTATCTGCAGAGAAACAATTGAGGAGTTTGTAGATGCCGCGATCCACGAAACTTTCGTGAACGCCTTGTTGTCCACGACCGACATTGTTGCGAAGAGTTCAATTATCAGATCAACTTGATGTTGACACGAACGCTCTGGAGCGTGAACGATCCGGCGGGAGGCACTTGAACTGTAATAGAGGCCAACAAGCCTTACCAGACTATCGTTTACAGCTGACAGCCACGGAGCCAGGGACGCCCACTCCGCCTCCTAAGCGTAAATCACTATTCGACCACAGGGGGCATTCGGAAATGAGAACTCCAGCACTTGATACGTCTAAGCTTAGGGAGAATTCGATAACACTATCCAACTTCAACTAGTGACGTCAGCGGTAAAGGCTGGACCATCGACGACGTCATCTGATTGGCTGAAAAATGCCGTGTTCGTAACGGTTCTCAACTGCTGCTACACCGCACATTGCTGGCTGTACCAACTTGAGACTTTCGCTTGGAGAGCAGCATGCACTCGGCAAATGAAGCCTCAATGACCGGTAAAACACGCAGCAACATCTTGACGAATCGTGAGGATGATGCAGTGAATGTGACAGCGTTGACTCGAGCTCTCGATGCCGAACAAGTGGACGTGGCGGTGCATTGGCTGCAGCTTCTGTTGCTGACAAGGACTCGAGACCAATCGACAAAGCGCAGGAAATCACTCCAGAACCCGAGAGTTCGACGACTGAAGACGCTTCAGAATGCAGTGGCGCAAATGCTCAGCGATTGTGACAAAGAAAAAGAAGAAGAAGGTCTGACGCTCCGTCCTGGCTTGGCATCGAGGAATGCCAATGCGTCGTGTGAATTGTCGTATTCGCAGCTGCAGATGTTCGCGTTGCAAAGGCTGCAACCGTCCAGCACGGCGTACAATGTGGTGCGAGCATTGCAGTTCAGTGACGTTTCTTTGGACTTGGTCGCGTTGGAGAACACTTGCGACGCGCTGATGGCAAAGCATGAGGCGCTGCGGACGTGCTTCGACGTTGATACAAATGCAGGAGGACAACCAAGGCAAGTTGTGCATCCGCTGACGCATTTTCAAGGCCAGTTGGAGATCCTCACAGTTGTACAGAGCGAACTGTTAGCACCACGCTGCAGCAAAGGTACTTCAAACGACACGGAGATTGCCGCCTTCGTAGCAAAGACCGCGGATGAGCCGTTTGATTTGGCACACGAGGCACCAATCCGAGTGTTCGTGTTTACTAGTTCGGACCAACGTTCCACCTCACCATGGATCCTTGCGGTGGTGCTACACCACATCGTGACGGACGCAGCCTCCAGCCAGCTTTTCTGGAACGATTTCCACGAACTTTACGCGCATTTCTTGCATAGCCGCGATGCTGAGATTACCAAGCCAGCGTTTGCACAGCAGCTGGAGACTGACGCCTCCAGTGCTGCTCGCTTGACATACCGGGACTTTGCTGTGTGGCAGCGGTCACGAATGCGCTCTGGGGTGACGGCACCGTTGTTACAGTACTGGATGCAGCAACTTACCGAAGGTGGCATCCCTCCGCTACTTGAACTCCCCTTTGACACCAAGCGAGCTCACGTACCCGACGGTGAAATGAGTGACGAATCCACTGCACCAGAAGCGACCACAACTAAAGGTGACGTCGTGATTTTCCGGTCATCCTCCGCGCTGCAAAAAGCATTCTCGGAGCTCTGCCACGCCCAAGGCGCTAGCATATTCATGGGTCTTCTTGCAGTTTTCTACTTGCTGATTGAGCGCTTAACGGGTCAGCAAGACTTTGTAATCGGCGCGCCCTCCTCGGGACGTGAATCTGCTGAGCTGCAAGACGTCATGGGCTACTTTGTCAACACGCTGCCTCTGCGTCTTGGAGCAAAATGTACAGGAAGTGAGGATATTAAAGGTTTCTTGACGTCTGTGCGTGAGGTGGTGCTTGGCGCCTACAACCATTCGGAAATCCCCTTTCACAAGGTTTTGGAGCACTTGCGCGCCTCAGCTCACAGCAGTCGCGACGCAGATGGAGACACTGGACGGCGCTGGCAGCACCCACTTTTCCAGATCATGTTTTCGTGGGAACAAAGTGAAAACGATCCAAGTACAAACAACGATACAGAGGTGGTTTTACCGCATCAGTCTGCAAAATTCGACCTCATGTTATCCATGCGATATCGTCATCTCAAGGGAGACACAGCAGAAGATCGTGTATTAGAGGGATTGATGGAGTACCCCACGGCCCAATTTGCACGAGCAACAGTCAAACGCTTCACGGGTTACTACTTGGAGTTGTTGGAGCAGGTCACGAACACACCAACTGCCCTAGTGCGATCGCCATCCATTTCTATGATTTCCGATCTCGAACGAAGGCAGCTTGTCTCCAAATGGGGCATGCCGAAGCCTCCGACATCAGCAGCCGCCAGCAAGGGACCTACGTCAGAATTTCTAGACGAATGTTTGTTTTCCCAAGTGCAAAAAACTCCGCATAATGTTGCACTTCACTTTGAGGGCACGCAGTGGACATACCAAGATCTGTGGAATTATAGCGGCCGCGTCATTGAAGCATTGTGTATGCTTGACATTCCTGGCAATTCTGCAGAACTTCATATTGGTTTGCTACTGGATCGAGGGTTGGAAAACGTAGCAGCAATGGTAGGCGTACTGCGTCTGAAAGCAGTGTTTGTGCCGCTGGACCCGGAATTCCCACGTGAGCGTCTGCGCTACATGGCTCGTGACAGCGGCATTCAAGTCATCATCACACAAGAAAAACATGCAGCGATTGCCTCGTACTTATCGGTCTCATCAACAAGGGATTCAGGGAACGACGACGATCTCTTACCACGCGTTTTACGCTACGAAGATGTGGACCTTTTGACCTCCCACATGAATGGTTTTGCTAGAGATTACGAACGCTTGAGCAGTGACACACGAGTGCAGGGGCGGGACTCACGAGATTCGCACAGAGCGACCGCATACATCCTCTACACCTCTGGAGTACGGTCGTGTCTAGCATGTTGAGGCGTTATTATCCTTTACTACTTACTGACTGACACATTCTGTTTTGTATGCTGCTCGTAGTCGACAGGTAATCCGAAGGGTGTTATGGTGCCTCACGCAGCCCTGATGACTACTCTCTGGTGGACTGTGCGCACGTACGCGGTGGCATCGTCCGATGTGTTCCTCCAGAGCACGTCAACGACATTGGACGGCTCATTGTCCCAGCTCTTTTCGCCTTTGCTCATTGGAGGAAGCGCTCGAATTACACGCCCAAAAGGTCTACACGAACTGCACTACATGCGAAACGTGCTGCTCGAAGCCCCACACATCACGCTTTGCGTGTTCGTGCCTTCATATTTTGCGCTTCTCGTGGATTTCTTAAGCGACCAAGGTGATCCTTTCCCCGCTTCCGTCAAACACGTTGTACTCGCAGGTGAGGCTTTCCCAATTGAACTGGCCCGTCAGTTCTACAAGAAGCACAAAGAGAGCACGACGTGTCTTGTCAACGAATACGGACCGACTGAGGCGTCGATAACATCTACAGCTTTCCAGTTGCCTCGTGAGCTGGCATTACATAAGGATTCCAGCATTGTTCATGGATTGCAGAGCGTCCCAATCGGAAAACCCATCGACGATCACCCGGTGGTTGTACTGGATGCACACAGACGAATCGTTCCAGTAAACGTCCCCGGCGAATTGTACATTGGTGGGGCAGGTGTTGCTCGAGGCTATTGGCATCGTCCGGATCTGACTGAGAACGTCTTCATTCTGCACGAGGATCTCGAAGAGATTGCGTCTCTAGCACTGAAGCGTGGAAGACGATGGTACAGGACGGGAGACTTGGTCAAGTGGTTACCGAGTGGCAATCTGGTTTTCCTTGGACGCACAGACGCTCAAGTGAAGCACCATGGGATGCGGATTGAGCTACAGGAAGGACGCAATGTTCTGCTGCGCCATCCAAGCATTAAGGCCGCTGAGGTCGTTGCCATTTCTAAGCTGAAACCTCGTGGTCAGAAACAGCGGCCAACCTCCTCAACTCTCGTAGCCTTCGTCATGCTTGCCGACAGCATCAACGACCAAACGGACGGAGCAGAGTATTGTGACGAGCTACGTTCATATCTTCGTGAACATCTTCCGATGCATATGGTGCCTCAGTCGATTCAAGTTGTGAGTAGCTGGCCACGCACACCGAACGGGAAGATCGATCTTCGTGCACTTGCAAGTTGGGCTACGGTAGACTCGGGCGGTGTTGAAGAACCTAAGCGAACTACCGGCGATGGGTCCACAATCACAGTGCAGTTCGCTACGGACATCTTGCGTCAGGTTTGGACGCAAGCACTTGGACTTGACCATCTCGACGATGACGAAGATATCGACACCGATCAGCACGAGGAGCGACTAATGTCGAGATCCTTCTTCGAACTGGGCGGTGACTCTCTGGCAGCTATCCGTGCTATCGCTCTTGCACAAGCACGAGGGCTACCACTGGCCCTCGAGCAGTTCTTCCGCACGTCTTCGCTTCCTGAAATGGCGAGGAGTACAGCAGCCTCTATGGTGGATGTACGGGACTGGACCTCGGAAATACTGGTCCCGCTTAATTGGCCATCAACGAAGTCGTCCGCTGCGATGCCAACACTTTTCTTGTTCCACGACGCAGACGGCACTGTCTGGAACTTGCTGGAGTTAGCACGACAACTGCCTTATGCGGTCGTCGGTGTACAAGCTGCTACACTTCTTGAGGATGATAAACCTCAATCGGTCTCTAAAGCTCAACCAGCCAGTGTTGAACAACTAGCTAAAATGTACTGGGACACTATTCGTGAGCGGCAAAATGAGGGTCCGTACGCTCTCGGTGGGTTCTCGTTTGGCTGTCGGGTGGCCCACGAGGTGGCACGTTTAGCGGTGCACGAGGGTCACACACTTTTGCCTCTCATTCTGCTGGATGGGCTTCCTTTTGAGATGCCATCCGTCCAGCAGCAAGTGACCAAGGCACAAAAAGCAGCGACTCAGCTCCGGATTGAAGAGTATGCAACTGAAGCATTCAGCGACTCGCTGCTACGGCCATTGGGGGTGAATTATCGTAAATTTTGTTCCATGGAGGAGACTTACCAACCATACACGGCAGCCGAAGTGGAGGCAGCTTCCTCCAAACCAGCGCCGTCGATTTGGCTTCACGCTGACCTGTATATGACGCAGCGCTGGAACGCAGACGTTTCACAGTATCGAGCACTTGGCATTGACATCACAACTGTAGACACCATACCAAATTGCACACATCTAACGATGCTGCGCCACCCCACTGTTGAACGGATATCTCGACAGATCCGACAGCGCGCAACGAAAACAGTATAGATGATGGACTTCATATAGAAACTATGAACGACTACCAAATGAACGCATCCTCAAGACCTGAAACCTACATGTACAGCGGGTGGATTAATTAAGCGCCCACCCCCACTAATATGCATAGTTTTACTAATGTACTAATGTGCATAATTTTACTTGTTTTGACGTTAATATGCTTTCGATTGAAGCAAGACGACCACTGTTCGATGCGCAATCACCTGCTCTATCGTTTTCTCCTGCAGGTTCTCTACGATCTAATTGGTGCGGTTCCGCCAACCAACGTTTGTTCTGTGCGGGCGTCCGTCGTGCAGTGGTTGTCAAGCAATCAAATCGTTTTACTTAGTTTTTGTATGTGAGTTGTTGAATGTTACCCGAAGGTTGCTTGAGGAGTAGATTCGAAGCGTTTGGATAGCGCCCGCATATTTTGAGTGGGTGCATCCGCTGTACATGTTTAGCTGATAGGAGATGGCCTTACTAAACGAGTAAAGTTTTTGACTTGTGCCATTATCGCAAAACGTAGCGATTCCCTATACATGTGCCGATGAGTCATCTGTGTGGGAAAATTCTAAAAATGTCGGACCCTTATATAGAGCAAATCCGGAGGATTTTACCAGTTTTCCCTTTTCAAAAACCTTGCAAAATATGAGCTTCTTGTCGAATCCAAAAGACGTCCGTACCTATTTTCCTGTCTTCTTCTGTGCTCCACACTATACACCATCGGAATGAGAATCCGGACACCAGTAGCCATGTTGCCGTCTTGAACACTTGCGAGGTACATGCAATCAAGACGATCAGAGAAAATAGCACCTCGACTCGCATCCCTTCTTAACTCGGAAAAAACGGGGAATTTCACGCGCCCTGGGAAATTAATCGAAAAAATCGTGAGTACCTGGAGCTAAAGGCACTAGGGGCCCCAACGCGATTGCAGCTGCAGCGGTCCCAGGCTCACTTAGCGCCGCAAGGCTCACCACCACG
>LGSN01000474.1:0-27670 GCA_001314375.1 Phytophthora podocarpi | reverse complement strand
GTCGCTCTTGTTAAGTCCGCCTTGCAAGTGGACCACCCAAAGTTGCGTTCACTACACCACACACAGCACAAGCATACAACACGCACGCAGCAGCACACTATGCGCGAGGTCTCCTCACAAAATTGATTGGCGACGGCAGGTATCGATCCCGCTCCTCAGGATAAAGCCCTGAGCTCAAACCTATGAGCTGCGTCGTCGTAGAGGGGTTAAGCTGGACCGGCGATCTGCGGGATTCGGTAAAAAGGATGGCTGAGAGCACGTGCGTCCAGTCGGCAGAGCCAAAGGACCGTTTTGGTATGCACCTTCGTAGCGCTCACCTATTGGCCAAATAAAACACCGAGGTTTTTAAAATGATTGGTCATTGCGAAGGTGTCACTATTATGGATATAGGAGACGACGTCAAACAAAATGTTCAAACAAGCTTAGGTATGAATCATGCTTTAGGATCACCGTTCGAAAAAAATATCCTCTTTCGTTTGAGTCCTCAAACGCAGTATATGAAGCAGTAGTAGCCGAGAACATGGCCTCGGAAAAATATCTCCGTGAGCGACTCTAAAAACGCAATTTTGGGTGGGATATTCAAGAGTAAAATCGCGCAGGAATCCATGTATGGCCTCCGTGTTATTAAGTTCGAATTCTAACTTGGTCAAAAGTGTATTTTGTACGGCAATTTCAAATCGGGGGGGGGGGGGGGGGGATTTTGACTTCTGAATTCTGAGTTTTGACTCTTGGCGGTAAGTAACATTTTGATTATCCCCTGTATTCGAGTATCAAAACGATTACCTGCTAACGTTCCAGTTGCTTCCTTCTCCCTAGTTTATTCGGACAAACTCTTCGACTCTGTAGCATTCTGCTTCTTCGCCTTCGCTGGTGCCTTCCTAGCTCCAGCCGCTCTCTTCTTCTGGACCAGCGTAGTTTACTTCTTCGGCGCGGTTTCTGGGTCCGCCTGAGACGCCTCCATCCAGCGCTGGTTCTGGTTTTCCTTTGCAGCCACTGTCATTGCAGCGCGATGAGCACGTCGCGTTCATTTTCGTTGCTTTCGCGTTAGCACCTTCCTGAGCGCTCGGCTTCGCGTATTGGATCGTTCAGGCTCAGCTCCGTCGGGATTAGCAACGAAATTGCGCGCAGAAAAGATTGACTGAGCTTGGAGTCTGAGTCCTAGAATGCGTTAACTTCACGGCTGATGAGGTTTCGGATCATGCGGGAGAGCCAGATGTTTACGAACAACCCGCGTATTGCATTGGCTTACTATCATTGCTGTGGTGCCGACCCAAAAGGATTTGTGTTTGGAGATGAAGTGTTAAAATGGCGATAATGGCCAGCATATCCGAGAGCGTTTAGAATAGGTGTTCGATGACAACCCGAAGCCGGACGATATAACTGCCTGTCAGAAATTAGCTGGTGGATACTAGTCTGAATCAACAGATATTTGTGCTTGTGCTTCGTGTGGTCGGATTTTAGCGAGGAGTCCAAAAAAGGTTGATTTCGACCGCTTGCAAGACTTGCAAGATTCCTTTTGTGATATGATGCGAGCCGAGCAAGGCTGTTTGATGGCGCCTCCGAAGTTTTTTTAATGGAGACAATATATATTACTTGATTCCTGGGTTGGTCCAGGATACGAATTGCATCGTGCTATGTAAAAAATGCCATGTTGATCTTCGTATAAACCGTTTAGCGTGGCAAATGGACACGATTATGGCTGCATTGATAAATTACCGGTGCTCAACCCTTTTGCTCCTCATTTTATACTTGAAGTTTATATGGTTGAATTTCCATAGTAACGTGCAAAGCCAGCATAAAGTGTTGATTGTGCTATGACTTCGCAACACAACTACAAAATTTGACGGTTTTGTGAAATTTTGAGTTTTCTGTTTTTGTAAAACCGATCAAGCGTACTTCTCCGGTCTGATAAAGAATTAACCGTTCACTAAATCACCGATAGTTTATGCTCTATTGCTTGGTTGGAGATGCAGTTAGCCTTATCATAAAGCTCTACGTCAGCAGCGTCACGCAGTATTTTTTCGTTGTCTTTTTCGCGCCATTAGTTTGACTATACAGCCATTTAAAGTATTACTATCTGGAGGTGAAAGTTTTTTTTCGCTGTATCACCAGGAATATCCACTGTTGAAAATGGAGATACTCTCCAGAAAGAGAAGAAAGAGCTGATTCTAGCCATATGTCACAGAAGACTATTAAACGGTTAAACACGAGAAAAACAACTTGTCAGGGTTGAGTTTTTTTCATACAAATCCCCTGAAAACGATTTGTACCCAATCAGGAGTGTGGAAAATAGCACTTCGACCAATCAAATATGCGAGGTTTTCTTAGAAAAACCTAACTGTTAATTCTTTACCTGACTGGAGAAGTAATACACAGTGGATTCAGCTGATTAATCGGCGAACCAGCCAACTGGACGATTAATTACATCACCTGAAATGTTTTGGACAATGAAAGCGGCAAGGATATTTACAGAATAGAAAATAGTATTTACAAATGTACTGGTTTTAGACATGTTCCGCCTGTGCATCTATTGGTTATTAATGATTAATACTCCGAGAGACCAATTTGATTGGTGTAAAAAAAAAATATTTTGCTTGTTTAGCAGCAAAAGTGTTAATCAGATTGCATTGTCCCAGTTCAGTGTTTTGGAATGGTCATTTTGTTCACGAATAAGCACTCAAGCGGTCACACTATCTGTTTTCCATCGAATGGACCGAGTAAAGTTGCTGATGTCCTGCCTCGAGTCGATCGATTGCATGCCGCGTGTGTCCTTCGTTGTGCCGGATGAAGAATGGTGTGTGCAGCGAAAACAAATCCATAAGCTGTACTCGATACCTGTGGACATATCTATGAGTGGCTCTACGTTCTTTGTTAAGTGAGCAATACTTTCGAGACGAGCATCTTCGCATTGATGAAAGTAGTGTGCGTAGAAACAGCGATTGAGAGAATGTTGAATTACAAATGCGAACGATATTAGTGAGGTCCAGGAACTTGGGGTGTCGGAGCGTTACGGGGAAGCCATTGATGACTGAGCGAATGATGATATTGACCTGGTGAAGGATTGATTGTGTGCTGTGCTGCCCCCGACTCATGATGACCCGTAAGCTCACGGTATAGTGGATGCACTGCTGTTTTTCGCTGCCTCCGTCTTCATATTCATGGAATCACGAATCTGTAGCTTTCGCGACGGCTGGGCGGCAAGAGGAAATACCGGGTGTTGCGATCAAGCGTGGATCTTCTCCTATGGTTGAGCTGATGGAGAATGCAAAACTGATTGCAGGTTGTAGTGGATTGCTCACTTGGCCATCCGTTACTAGAGCAACGGACGATGCCAGGATGCGCACCCGTTGATGCGAAACCTGCACCTCGTGGCAACAGGTGTAGGAAACCACTACATAGTGGTTACCAAGGTAACACTAGGAACGACCATACATGGATAGCTGTAGGAGAGGCTACCCCTTCAATACACATCTGAATTTACAAGCTCAAGTCGACCAACAGCAAAGCCGCAGTCGACTTCAAGCCCAAGTTCAGGGTGTCAATGCTCAAGACACTACGCAGGTGTTTTTTTCGAATTTGTTCTTGACAGGGTCGGGTTTCCTACTGTCGGGTCCTCTACCTCGGCGTTATGTTTACCAATTCATGCATTTTTGGGGTGGACGACTAGCGAAGTCGACAGGCTTGTTAGCTATGCTTTCAACCAGATGCAGCGCCACACAGCTATAATGAGTGCAGCTCTAATGGGGGCCGCTCGTAGCAGCACACTGAAGGCGTTTGGTAATATGGCAGGTACGCCCGAGTTCAAAGAAACATTGGAGTTGGCAAATGCAAATCCGGACAGTTTTCGTGCGGTCCGATTAAACTCTATTCTTCTTCGGCTTTTGTATGTAGTTGGTGGGTCAGTGCCATTTTCACCTTTCGAACGCGCTACTACCCATGCGGCCACCGTCGATGAGGAGCAGGTGCAATACGTTTCAGATATGGTCTAGGACAGAATTGCGTTACAAACGCCCCACCGGAGCACGACGATCTGTTATTACAAATAATTGTTCAACTGTGAGCGTCTAAGACCTGGAATGACCCAGATAATGTGTTTGCGGGGCGAGCATTCACCTTTCCAGATCTGCCTGTGGGGCTTCAGGAAAGACCACGGGCGACATTAGCCATGTCAAATTTGTCCCCTGCTCTATCAGCACAGGTGTTTGAAAGTCGATTGCAGGTTTTCGCGAAAAGTTTAATGCGATGTGGTGATGGTTCTTCAACGCGAGTTAGTCGGAATTATCTTGAGCGTAGAGGTATTTGGACGTATTGCAGGCTTTAATGCTGTCGTGGAGCCTAAAGTTGATGGTCATTTGCATGCCCATGACATTGTCTACGGAGCTGCAGTTACGCCTGCGCTGCTGACACGAACCACTGCCTGCCCTAATCTGTGGCCTCTTGTACAACAGTGGATGGATTCGGCTTCGTGCACGTCGGTTTCAGCAGAGACCCGTGCATGGTGCGATGGGTGTCAGGAAGCTCACAAAGTCAAAATGCCGCACGGTTTGAGATTAATGCCCCCCATGCATCCATCAACCACTCGGTTTTTGTTAGGGCGGCTGAGAGACGCGCATTTTAAACGAATGTCCATATACATACTCATAGACCTGCCGCAGGGAGTGCGGGGTATGTATATGTGTCGGTTTGCACGTTCAGCCGGGGTGCATGATGATATTACGTTGCCATTGGTGGTGCGACTGAAGACCCCAAGTCACCTTGGGAAGCGGAAGTGCGCTGTCGATTCGGTGGTAGATTCAACAGCAATAGTCATCGATCAGATGCGAGCTTATAGCAACAACAGGCAGTTGCATGAGCTCACGAATGGGGCTATCGTGTGGGAGCAGTATCGACCAGCAGAGCACGCGCACTTTGTGGAGACTGATCTTGCTTTGTCATGCCTATCCAGGTCGCACATAAATTCAGCGATCATCAATGGCCTGGACGCTGGAGATATGGTGGAGGAATATAAGCACTCATACATGACTAAAGAGAAAGGTGGCTTGAAAAGTAGTGCTGCTGTAATACTAACAGCAGTGATGGACATGGAAAAGTACCCAAGTGTTGCTGACGACAGCGGGACGTACGAGCGGCATGCCAACTACTTAGCGACGCGCACCGCCGATGCATTTACAGGTGCAACCGAGTGGCCACACCAGCTTATGTCTTACGCTCTTGCTGGGGATCGTTCATACGTTTCTAGTGATATCTTCTGGTACGTGTTTCCTCACCATCTTGTATCGTACGTGAAGGGTGGTGTATAATGCGATGAGAGCTTGAATGGTGGTGAGGATTGCATAGGGCGCACAGCCGAGGACGACTATGAGTTTGGTGATGAAAATATTGGAGAACCGCACTTGGCTGTCTGCAACAATGACGAGGGGGAGTGGTTTGTGGAGGCCGGTCTGAACGCGGTTATAGTATTCAGGAACGTTTAGAAAGACTTGTTCATGCCTCCACTAGCGAGGGTGAATCTGAAAAGATCAACAAGCCACATAATTCTGGGGCACGAATGTTCACCATTGAAAAAGAGAATTCGTTGGGTTTCAGGCAGAGTCCTATCGTCACCGTGGAAAATGGTTCGAAGCATATCCACCTGTGGAATTCGAAATGATCGTAGACATTATATCCAGGCGGGAGGGGGGGGGGGTAATGCGGACGTAGATATTGTATGGCGAGGTCGTCCAAGGCGGCGGGGTTTTGATCTTGCTCCTGGACATCCCATGATACCCGTTTCCAAGGTTTTATTCGAATTAACTTAGAAACATCGATGCTTTGAGGAGCACCTATACCGTCTCTTAAAAACGATGGCCAGCCTTCTGAGGCACTAAGTAATCACTTGCTGTGCCTCATTCTTCCGTCGGAGCTTCAGCCGGATCAGCCAGGAGAGGGACTCGGGCCTGTGGAGTTGACCGAGCTTTGTAGATCTTGGAATCGGATTAGGACTAGCTTTATCAATAGATGCCGGTATTGCTTTGCGGAAAAATTGTTGCAGAAACACCACCGGTGTGCGAGAAATGAGAAGACCTGCTCAGAATGGAGGAGTCGAGATGCTGATTTTTGGACTGCGGATACCCCACGACCGGCTGCTGTGCGATAATGTAGTGCACGTACTTCTGGCGGTGAGTGCGATAGGAGGCCGAGGGTGCGTTACTGCCGGAAGGTCTATTCGACTTAACTTTAGCCGCAGCTGCAAAGGATGTGAAGGCTATCATGGCATAAAAATCGATGCGGGCTACATTTTGAGATATGGTTCCTCCCAGCGGGGATGCAGATCCAACGTCGCTTGTACCTCGAGAAACGTCTATATTGTCTCGGTCGGATGAATCTCCTATTTTGGTACAAATCGCTCAGACTATATAAGCCATGCCGGCGCCAGACGGAATGTATCGGTGCACACCAGTTGATGCTGAGCCTAGGGTTACTCGCCGCCCGACACACTTGCCGTCGGTGTTAACAACTGTGCGGGATGCCGCCAGTGCTCGCCAGATTAGCGTGAAATGTTTGATCGGATCGTCGGTAGTGTCGAGCGCATGGGACAGGAAAGCTGATGAGATCAATTGCTTAGGTGCTTAAGCGACATGATATTGACACAACTAATACATGTCCTACTGGAATTGGCGCTTGTTACCTGATGAACTGACGAACATTTCCTTCGGCGTTTAAGACTTTTCAGAAGAGCGACTTGAGCATGAATGATTTAGCGTTGCTCCCTCTGACATTTACTCAGCAAGTCGCGCTTATTTTTGTCGACCAAGTATCGACGTTTTGCGCTGAGGTTTTGGTTTTGTTGGATAAGCGGTTTCGTGTAATTTACCAGAGTAACGTCGTGTTTGGAGGGCGGTCAATTATCCTGGTACGTGTGTTCGTAACGTTTGGTTTTCTTAAATATGATATTCTGGGTTGTACTAAGCACGCTAACTGTTTTCGTTTGTGTAGGCCGGTGATTTTCTTCAGCTTGACGTAACAAGTGGCACGCCGTTGTGCAAGGTTCTGTCCCCATGAATACGAACTCTGCCGAGCTGCTATCCGCCCGGGCTCTATTTCGTCGCTTTGGTGTGTTATTTTTGCAACATCAACACCGAGCCACTAGTTGCCCAGTTCAGAAGACCAACCTGTTGGTCTGTCGAGTCCTGTGGTCCGAGGATGAGACGAAGGCGTTTCTCCCCGTAACGTCTGACGTGGTCAAAAGCTTGACAAATGAAATCACAATAGTATATGTTGAGAGAGACCCAGCATGGTTCGAAGAATGACTTTGTCGACGTTTCTCGCTACGAGAATCTAACTATTCTCGTAACAAAAAACGTCGATAAAGCCATTCGGATGGCAACTTTTTTTCAGGGCGACATAATGGGGGGGGGGGGGGTATACCAGATCGTGTCTTTTCGGGTATACGCGACTTTTGTTCTACTCGTAGGATATTTTGGCTAAACCCGACAAGTTTTTTTTGGTATTCTCGACAATGTATTTCGTGTATACTCGACTGTTGGGACTTACTCCCAGCCAATCAACCCCTAATTGTGGCACGCGAGGACTCTTTTCATTCTGGATTTCTCTCTGTTGAGCTCAATAGCTTGCTGATGGTGCTGCCTCTCTGTGTTACTATTCCAATACGCGTGTTTCGCTACTTGTGGGTAGACTGTCGTTGTTTTTTGCTATGGCTACCTTGCAACAAAGTATGTATTTGCCATGTTTCTTCTCTTCTTTTATCTTGCTTTGATACCGACGTTAATGGTACTGGGTCAAGGACATCCTGACGATGAGGGCTTGAATAGCGACAGAGCGACAAAGCTGCAAGTGGCGAGAGACCTTGGCGTTGAGGGTACCCCTCAGGTACATCTCGTGGAGATGTATGCTAACGGCGGTGGACTCGCGCGACTTGACCTTGCGGCCGCCGAGGGAGGACAGAACCTCCGTTTCAGCCTGCTCCTCAAAAGTGAGGACTCGGTCGCGGTAGTCAGGGGCGCCTGGATCCAGCACAAAGCCCTTGGCAAGGAACAGATTCATGACGCTGACGAGCTGCTTCGCGTTGGACCACTGTTAATTGTGCGCACCCGCGTTGGCCGCTGTTGCTGTGTCGCATCCGCGTACCAGCGTGGTTCCTGGGCGTACCAAGTCGTGTGAAAGTAAGTCACTGATGCTCGCATGTGCTTGGGATTTTATTGTTCTGGTTCTGGATCGTGCTGACGCTTCACGCGCCTGTCTTTGGGCGTTTCACCTTCCCATTTACCTTCTAGATGGGCCATGCGGTCGGCTTGGTGCTTGATGTGCAAGACTAGCAGGTCAATGATACTCCGGTGGTGCTTGACAAGCTCGTTCGCGTCTCATTCATTCTTGTGCGGTGGGGTGTCTTGTACATAATCTGACTTCCATAGGTAGCTGCGATAAGATGGGTCGCCACGCAAGCAAGTCAGCATGTGAGGAGCCTCCAAGGAGAATGCAAGCTTCCAGGCGCTTCACAGCTGGTCCTTCCGGGTGGGGCGCCTTCAGAGCGGGTAGTTGAGCATCAGGTAAGCCGTGAGGATATCGAGGACTCTCTGGCTGACGTTGTACTTGACGCGTTCGCGTTTGTGACACGCTGCGAACAGGAACTGCATGACTAAGGCGATATTCTCGTGCATCTGGGCGTCAAACGGTTTCAAGTCCTGCGGTAAAACCTTGGCTTCTGTGTCGTATCTACTCAATGCCTTACTTACCTTGTGACCTTCGCGAATTGTATTGAAGGTGAAGTTGAAATCCCTTGTTTGTTGTGCTCATTTTCCAGACACCCCGACCGAAGCTCCAGCGGTCCGTACGCCAGTCGCACCCTTAGACGAGCTACGTCGAAACGAGTGTTATATTAGCGCGGCCTTGACACTAGACACGATAGCGACGCGCTCCAAGATGCAATTGATGTGGGCGTAAATCGTCGGCGTCGTGTCAACAGGACATGTTTCTGAGACGCCGAAGCTTCAGCAGCAGCCCTATGCGCAGCAAACTCGTTTGAGTGGTCCAAGCCCTCGAGTAGTGGCGTCGACGGGGACAGCGAGACTGTGGATTGGACTGTGAAGTCGAGCAGGTTGTCAAGCAAGGCGATGGGCGACGATGCATGGATGAGCAGCGCCAGTGCGATCGTGTATAGCGGGCAGGTGACGAAGTCAGCATCCGGATACAGCGACAGTCCGTGATCTTCGGACATCTTCATGAGGATGAAGCCTAGGAAATACACGTCGGTCAGGTCGACGGAAAGATTCTGCTTCTGGACGAGTGACAAGTCGCAAGCTCACCCAAACCGGTACCACAACAGACACACAACGCGACACTAGATGTACTTACGTTCATATACAAATCAAACATCAACTTTTTCAAATCATTCTTCGAACATGGTGGGTTTTGTTTACCACCTTGTCATCTCTTCATGCAAACGTTTTCTAGCGCCTTCCTCATGCACAGCAAATTTGCTTCGACATGGTGTCGTTGCGTGGGGAACAGCTCAAACAACCACATCTTTACTCTGTCTATAGTACTACATAAAGGCGTTCCGAGCAAGCGGCTTGCTCTTCTTGCCCTCGTTAAACGCAAGATACACCGCAAACATGTCTAAAACAGACACAAACACTTACCAGTAGCGTCACGTTCAATGCATTGCTTAACATAGTCAAACTTTACATCTTCGCTCTTCAGACTTAAACACCTTTTGGAAGTGGATACAGTCATAACGGGAGAGGGGGCTTCTATTGAGGGTAATAACGGTGACCTCCGCCCCCGTAATTTATTTTCAAATCTATAAATACAAAAGTTTGGAAACTACGTGACACCCCCTCTTCGCGCGTTCATCTGCCCGTCCACCTCCCTCCATTCAATTCGTTTCAAGAGACTGTCATTTACCTGTCATATTGGCAAAAACAAATACATCTAGGTGTGGGGTTATGCGGCGCGTGAGCCTTACGGCATCGTACTTAATCGCGTCGTACTTTGATGAATCACGATGATACGGTCGTTACAGGCTGCTTCAGTCACACTCGGCAACTGGACGAGGGCAGGAGACGCGGACGACGTGCGACTACTCCACCGCAACATCGTGCTAGCAGCCAAGTTTCCAGGAACACGGAGGTATGTTTGTGCACTGCAGCCTCCATGATTTTATCGATGTCACGTATTTCTAACAGTCATGCCATGGTGTCGATCTCTGCGTATGAATACAATCTGCGTTTCCAGACGTGGTTGATGGACGACCAGCCAATTCCCGACCGCTGCTTTGAATTGAAGACTGCACTTTGGCAGGTATGTAGGTGCGTTGGCTCGATGTACTATCCGTTTGGTTGCTGCAGTGTGCTTGTGGAGCTAACGGCATGCTGTCACCCATTGTATATGCAGGTTCAATATCGGGATAAAAACCTACTAAATTAAGTGTATAGATACTCTATTCTGAGCTGTTTTCTGAGCTGCTGTTCGTTTCTCCAGCTGTTGCGATATTGTCTGCCGAGCTTACGCGTGTCCGCCGGCTTGCTGGTGACCCAAGTGAGATGGCCGCAATCGAGTCCAGGAGAGAATTGATGTCTGCTGCCATGTCATTTGTCATGTCCCAAGCTGGGCGCGTGTCGTTTAAGAGACGATATGTCTAAAGCCTCCAACTATTGTCGCAGTTGTGAGATTCTGCCATGCACCCGCTATCCAGGTTGCTCCGTCAGTTTGCCTTCGTCCAACGAGCTCAAATGCTGCTCCTTTCTTCTTTCGAGTTCGGCGGCGTCGGTGAAGTCACTGGGGAGACTCGCCAGGAGTACCAGACGCATATCCTTTACACTCCCGGTATGTTGCCGAGCTGAATGAGTGGTTGTGACGTCCAGTATTTACCACTTGTGCTTGAAGGCCTCCTTCCTCCTGATGTTGTAGGCGCTGCATTAGAAGCTCCAAAGATTCCTTGTACTTCCTGTTACGGTCAAATGACCACCAGCATCATTCGTGAGCAGACTGCCATGACCACCCCAGCACGCAACACGAAAACCAAGCACTGCCACTTCAAGTGCCTCCTACCGCCGCTTTACCTCTTCTAATTGTTTTGTCAATTCATTTTGCCGAGCAATCGCTACCTGTTGGGCTTCCTCCAGCTGTTTGGCCGCTGCTGCTTACGTGTTGCTTCCGCGTGGTGATTCCTTGAAATCTGCTCGCGCAATTGAGCAATACAGTCTCGGCGCAACAGGTCCTTGAGCGACGTATTCCAAGCAATATCCGCAGACTGACAAACGTAGGTATATCGGGGAGGCACTTTCATTAAGACCACCTTAATCGATGCTGCATACTGTATGTCTTTTTCGGCCCAGTGACCAGCAAAACCATCCCAGAGCAGCAAAATGGGGCCATCACCGTCAGCATCTGCCAGCAGCATCGCCGTAGTTTGTTCCTTGTCTTTCGCTGCACAGTTAACCCAAACTATCCGTGCATACCGCTGGTTAATTGTCTTTCGAGGCAAATACTCAAAGCATACAGCTAAAAAAGTTAGACAATCAGACACTCATTTTCAACTCAAACAAAACATACATGATGCAAACGAAAAATACCCGTTTGATCTGCGTTGTACACCTCCCAAATGCCTTACTCGGTCATCTCTGTCGCACGATGGAGGTATATGCAACTGCAACTTGTGCAGCGTCGTCTGCGTTTGTCTGGCCTTGCCTTGTTCTTGCTCGAATTGAGGGATTATGACGCCGAAATAACCGTCGAGCCCAGGATGTTGAAGCGCTAAACGAATACAGTCGCATCGCCACTACAGCAGCAACTCCTCGATCTCTCTGAGCTACCATTCCTGATGAGACAGGAATGCCTTCTCAACGAAAAGAGTTTATACACAAAACAATCTCTCCTGCTGCTTCTGCTGACAGCACTGTACTTTGACCGCGCTGACGTGATTTCTGCATATTCCCTTGCACCTGCTCTCTATTTCAGCGCTCTCTCTAAACCAACGACCGAATTGTTTTAGTCTCTTCAGTTCTAATGGGTTAGAAATCTCGTCAAAACATTTTTAACACTCATATCAAGACTATCTGATTCTCTGTAGATATCAATTGCTCTCAATTTATCAGTGTAGAATATGCTGTCCGATCATATAGCTTCAGCTTGCTCCCTTCTCCTCTTACCCGGGGACGGGCCATTTGCTTGATCGACGCAAATCAAGAAGTGTACCGGTATCGGTATGCACCGAATCCGTCGCTTTATTATCGTACTTATTAAGTAGGATTAATATAACATGTGCCCTTATAACAAAAACGAGCTGTACCTTCCACAATGCAGCAATATCATTGTCACACCAAGATTGCCTTATGTCAAAGAAAAGCCTTATGACAGGCAAATTTCGGTATGCGCCACGTGAGAAGCGTAATAACGCGCGCCAAGTTTTTTATCCAGTCCAGTTACAATGCCTCGTGCTATGCTAAGCCCCTCTCCATCTTCAAGCGCCGCTCTCTCCTAGACTTCCACGCGTCGTGGAGCATGCAAATAGCCCAAGGGAGGCGCGGAGTGCTAACATGCCGAACGCTAGCGTTACTACTACGTCCAGCGCTGTTATTGTATTGCTTATAGAATGCCCAACTACGTTGTGCCTTTCTGTCTACTTTGTGTCTGTAACGCGACTTTGTGACTCGAGTACCACATCATGCTACGGTAGTTACACTTTGAGCTAAGCTCCAAACAGCGCAGGACACACGAACGGCTTAACTGAGATGCACACGCCGTGCGAGTGGCATGCCGCTACGATGTCATTTCATTTACCACTGACACTGGCACTGACACTCTACACCCTTTAAAGTATTGGGCTGCATGCCACTTGCTACCATACACATTAGAATGGCACTCCCGATGTTTCGCAGACTTGCTGAGCGCTATTCAATGTATCAGTTTCTTAGCACTACAACTGTAGTAACGACACTAAATATTGCCTTCCTCGCAAGACAAAAGCCATCTAGCTCAGCTGGAGCAGCTACGTTAGCTGCTTTTTTCAGAAGTATTTTGTATCTTCAAGCAACACCTGATCCCTCAATTCAAACCTGATGACATTCGAGCAACATTGGAGGTGTGCACGAGTTTGAAATTTATCAATTATATCTTCGTCATTTATCCCAGTTTGTGCCTTTTTGTGACTTTTCTTCGGTCCACAAGGTGTGTGACGGAATGTGTGACTTGTATATGCAATTTAGTACGAAGTTAGAAATCCAGTTTGTGACTCTAACATCGATAGTAACATTTGTTCAAGGGTAGCCCACACAGTACTAAAATATCTGACAGGAACGTCAACGTGTCCCCACTTCGGATAGGTACGAATATCAGTGACCTTTGTTTGAAGCCAGATTTCTCGAACAGCAAAATGTATGTAAGGGTCATTTCGTCTCGCGCGGACTCATATTATTGACACTCAATTGCAGGATAACATGCAACTTTTAAGACTAGCCTAGCCCGACCTGAGACACTCAAACCAATCATCAATTGACCGCAGCTAGGGTGGAAGCGGTAAATGAGCACTATGCCCCCCCCCCCCCCCCCCCCCCCCCCGTCTCTAAATGGGACCTACCACAGGAGGTTTCCAGGGTGTTGTTAACGCTTTCGAGCTAGCCCCCGAATGTTTGTCATAGGCCAAAGGCTTTGAATCGAACTTGTGAGATAATAATGTAAATTGAATGCGAAAAGGAAAAGCGGCGCATGCTGCCGACAATAAAAATAAAAACATTAGAGGCATCAAAGAGCGCTTTATAGTGGTTAAGTCAAAAAGGACAAGTTTATAAGCCATTATAAGAAAGGAAGTTAAGAAACCGTCATAGGATATGGTGGGCCCACGCATTTTAGTGAGAGTGTTAGTATGCAAAGTTCCTATTGCCAACATGATATGTCACTTTGCTCAGTTAGAAAAGTCGGGCACACCATATAAAGTGTATTTAAGGCACTATGCCGAGTGATGGTTAGATTTGGATGAAGGACACGTGTTGGCGCGATTGCACCAACCACATCCCTCTCCCCATTCTAAACCTGACGGCCTAACATTTAAGCCATAACTTCAATAGGGTAGCCTTGCTACTTCCGGCCCATTTGCGAGTTCTAAAGTGGGCTTGGACAAGGAAGACGGAGCCTCCCGTTGCTTGCTTCTAACGGAAATCTTAAATACGCGATTGGGACGTTAATATATCTTCCTCTTGTGATTGACTTACATATTAATATGGATGTGAGCCAAACAGTCCGTTTTACGGCTTTAGATTTTCCCAGGTTTTGTGTCGTAGCCGGCATACCCCATCCATGTTGAAAACAAACTTTCCACAGAGAGTATCGCTCGCGTCGCGACCATGCTCCAGCGATCGAAGATCGATGCTGAGAAGTACACATTCGACGAGGTGTACGTCTATAAGGTACGGTCGCTTATCGAACGTCATCCACCATTTTTGGGAGCTTCGGATCCCAACAACGTACGGTCAGCATACCAAGGGTCTCAACATGACATTCTTCACTCTAGTCCCGGAGACCCAGCTCATCGAGTCGCGGAAGCTATACTTCAACGACGAGTCGCTCATCCCTTGGGAGTGGAATTTTGGCATTACCACAACGAACTCATGGTACTGACTGACAGCGATATGATCAACGTACGGAGAGCCATGCCATGGCGATAATGAACGTTTTCAATGGCATACACCCCATCAATGTGTTTTGCAAAACGTACCAAGTAGATATTTCTGGTTCGGAAGCACTGAGTATTGATCAGGATCGATAAAAACAAATCGATTGCTCACCTTAGCACGCGCAATACAATACCAGGCCTCTTTAACCCCATTGCACGCGAAGGATTGGGAATTGGTCTTATGCTGTTCTGAACAGCATAATAACTACCTGATTTCAATATGCTTCTAAATCCGCAAAACGGAATCATCCTCGCTTCCCACAAAACAAGAATATCTAATTGGCCCACGTATCTAAATGAGTTGATCCCATTGGTTATCATAATATATGGGTTGAAGTACCGCGGGTAAGCGCGGCCTCATATTTTTGAAAATAAATAAATATCGCTTCCCCCCTTTGCCGCCAAGCCACTCATTCGTCGTTTTCTTCGCGTAGGACACAAGCCGCATGGCGTACGGCATGGATTTCAGCGACAACTGACCGCGTCTTCGCAACGAGGGCTGGAGGTGGAAGTCAACCACATAGATCCAGATCCATTATGTCTGTGAGTTAGTGACTCATGCATGTGCTCGGTCTAACCGTGTTTCGGCGTGGTTATTTGCCTCAGCACCAAGTACGTGAAGACTAGACGCACTGTAAAGTGTGGACTACTTCACTGTCCTATTGGCTGCTGGTGTACATACAGACGGACAGCGAGCTCTGTACCCGGCTCAATATCTTCGATGGGATGGCCCGCCCGCCCACCCGCACACGCTAGTACGTATTCTGCATTTGTATGTCATGATGTATTATCAAACCGTTAGTTCATCTGTATGTATGATCTGTCTGATAGTCCGCAGCACACTGGACGACAAGGACCTTCGTGAAAGACAAGCCTCATCGCTGGGGCTCCAAATGTGTCACGCCTTGCTACTTGGGGACGGGATATTGCAAGCAGTAACCATGCTGACAGGATGGGATTTCAAAGCTATCTTACGCTGACGCGATACGTTGTTCTTGTGTCTTCGCTTTTTCAGAGTCGACACGGACATCGGAAGAGATGAGATTTAGAAGTCTCGCAATAAATGGATACGAACAACTGCCTTGCTGGTGTTATCCGAAACATACCTTGCGTGTTTTTTTTTCTTCATTTTTCCGTGTACATCCTATGGCCGTCGCCATGTGATCGGGGGCCGTTATTATTCGTCTATACCGCTAGTGCAACAGCTAACATGGTATTCAATGACGTTGGCACGAGGCAGACGAATATGACGGGATGGTGCGAGAAGCTGAACTACCCCAAGAAGAAGCAGCAAGCGAGGACGTCGCATGGCACGTTCAAGGTGGTGGTGGCGAAGGTCGACCCCGGTCTTGTGTTTTTTATGTGAACCGGCAATACGAGCGTCTACTTCGTGGCTTTTTACGTAGTTGCTGAGCCAACAAGCGTGTGGCGGCGCGAGAGGACGGGCCCGTCGAGTGAGTACCCTATCATGGGCTATCGTGGAGTACCAGCGCTAGTTGACCTCCACGATCAACTACGACTTCAAGCATGATTGATGCAGATGTCGATAAGGTATTGATGTCGGATGCTATATTGACATGGAGTGGCTATCAAAACTAACCTGTGATGTTCTGTTCAACAGGTTCTATAAATACAACAAGGGCCTGACCCTATGACTTGTGGGATGGCCTTGGTGAACGCGTACATTGTGTACAAGCGGCTCTGGGAAATAAAATGAGAATGAACTCGCACTTCGAGTTTTTTGCCAGCTCCACAAGGAGCTCTTCGAAGAGTCAGAGCATAGCTTCACGCAAACGAGGGGATCTGCCGTCGAGCATGGTGCAATGGATCGACCAGCATGACAGGGCAAGCACACCCTAACCCTGACGACGGACTATTGAATGAGCAACGGCGTCCATCGCCTGCAGCAGCGTCAATGTAAGGTGTGCTCGTTTTACAAGCCAGAGGGGAAGAAGAGAAGACAAACGTCTGCGTTCAACTGCGCTCCGTACTCGCAGGGGAAGTGTGGACTTATTATGCTGTGCAACAAGGGCTGTGATCTCCTGAAGTATGAGGCTTTCACCTACTCATAGATCTGGCACATACTGTGGAAAGATGGTGAGTTTGCACCCAAGGCCAGCCACACCCGAGACAGTGGATTAGCGGTCGAATAGGACATCGGTCGTAATGCATTGTGAAAACTGTTAGTTGCATCTCGGCTTGCGTCCACAAGGGATGACTGCCTGCATTCCTCGCGCATCTCTGTTGATATGGCTTCGCGCAGGGCTCGATATCGCGATCGATGCACGCGCTAGCGCGCTCTCTGGCTTCCGTACCACAAATTAAAAAAATCGAGATTTCTAGACTTTTTTCCTCCTGTTGTGATTGGCTTAGATAAACGTGTCGAACTGCGCATCACCTTTACGGGAATTATTACCGAGGAGCTTAGAAGTTGTGCGCAAAAGGATCAAATTAATACTTGCGTACAATATATAATCGATACAATTCCTTATGGTGTTCAGAACAGCATAAGTCGATTTTTTGTCTTGTCCTTGTTACCCCTCCGGGTTCAAGGAGTTAAGCTATCCAGGACAGATACCAATTACTTTCATCGAGAGATGCAGGCAGCTGAAGATAAGCTTCGCGCGCAAACCCTCACACTTCAACTCAGGAAACACGTGGGTTGAAATAGTGTGGTTACCTGCTTTCCTTCTGTAGCACAAAATGTAGGGCTTGAGTCGTATCTCTTCGTGTCCCGCTTAATAGGGTTAAAGCTCACTATACAAATGTTAGTATTAAAAATGAAGCACTTTATTCTTCCAAGATTTGACGTGCAGCAGATCACGAGAGATGACCTCCCGTGTTGTGGTACTCAGCAAAGCAATTTCTTCGTGCAGACAAGCACAATGGTATCGAGCATGTCGTACACTGTACCACTGTTTGCACACTCTTACCTTTCTGTCGGCAAGCTTCGCACGCAACTCAGCGCTCAAGGAAAGCTGGCATGTGAGTTGCTGACTGAGGCCCTGTCTGTGGTCTTGAGTTCTCCACTCGTCCGCTCGTAATAAGATGCCACGCCAGTTTGTGTCGGAAATTGCGAAGATTCAAAGCTGCCCGACCAACTCGCTCAGGTATGATTTTATGGATCATGTAGGAATTTATGATCACCGTGTCCAAACAGCCAGTACAGCAGGGGCATCCAGGTACGCGGGCAACTGAGCTGTGTTTTGAAGTACGAACGATATTGATCTGAAATGTCCACGCCGTTCATGTTGTGATTGTTGTCATCAACCAATTTGGGGATCAAAACCTTTTTCCGTACAGCATCACCAAACTTTTGGCGGAACGTATCTCTTCGTGTCCCGATCGATGCAGATTGCATTTTCAATTTTCGTTGAGTCCCGTGTCGTTTCACGTGCGTGTCTGTCTGACCATCTGGCTGGAGCAGCCAATCACGATCCTTTTAAAAAAAAAGAACGTCGAAAACGACAACCTATTCGCTAAATAGAGCTGTTTGGCGAGGGCTGCCACGTTGAAAGGGCCATTTTTCACGGCGGTACGAAAAAGAACAACGGGGTGGGCGAGACGAACACGGCGTCTGTTGTAGCTTCAGACGAGTGCAACACGGAGTATCCTTGCGCGACGATCTCGCGCCGCCGTTCCTCGGGGTCAAGTAGTAATGAATCGGGCTCTGACTCCGGTGCGCGTAGCCATACTGGCGCAGATATTTCCTGAACAACCTGCTGCACTTCGATGCAGAGGTCCGACCCTGGTCAAGTTGGCTTCGCGGTTCTCGACCAGCCTGTCAGCACAGCAGATACAACAGCTTTTGGAATCCTTTCGCAGTTCATTAAGCCTGACGGGATTGCTATAATGGTGAAGAACACAAACAAATATGTAGAAATACAACAGAAATCTAAGTGGCGATTGGTGACGAGAGCAGAGTTTTGTACCTGGATTGGCACTGTCATTGATTTGGGTTTGTATCGTGTTTCGCGGTCGAGAGACTGCTGGAAGCAGGACGTGACCTTGCCTAAGTATCCATTTACGAAGTACATGTCCCGCAATAGTTTCAATCAAATTCGGTGTTGCCTTCACGTTGCGGACCCTGTTAGTGAAGGACCTGATTGGCATAGTAAAATGGAGCCATTGGCATCGCGCGTGAAAGCCAAGTGTGAATTGCTGTACGTTCGGTCCTCAAAGGTCAGCGTTGACGAGATGATGGTTCGCTTTTCAGAACGATCCAAACACACTGTTCGGATGAAGAACAAGCCTATTTCGGAAATATACAAGATCACGGCTCTCTGTGGAAAAGGATATTGGCGTACTTTCGAATTTTTGTCTCGCGTAGAAAAAACTAAAGTTGCTGTGTTGCCTGGAGTAAACAACACCGGTATTTGGGTTGTTCACATGTGCCGCAAGCTTCCTATTTCGAAGTTTAAATTTGATATCTACATGGACAACTATTTCAGCTCAATTCCGCTGTTTTCATATTTGCGAACTGTTGGTATTGGTGCGTGTGATACCGTCAAGTTTCTCTATATAGTTAATGTAGTCTGCAAGCTGGTATCGAGTTTTAGGTCCATTTTGATAGTTCATTCTTCAAGCTCCCTCGGAATGATGCACCGTAGTTTATAGCTGAACAGGCCCGTTATCCATCCAAAACACAACCAGTACGTCGCCAACGGGCTTGTTCAGCAACCTATTCCACGGTAGCTTGCACTTCTTGTCATTTCGAAAGCGCATGTCTTGAGGATATTTTGCTGAGTTGGACATGCACATGGCATAAATACACTACCAGCTCTTGTACATGTGAGAGCACAAAAAGAAACAAAAAACAGTTTTGGGGTCAAATTTGGCGCATACCAAGTAGAGGGTCAACCCGTTTTCTGGGTCAACCTCGGGTCAAGTTGACCATTAAACAAGCTCATTGATACACTAGCTAATACAACCACCAAACTTTATATTTTATCAGCTCTAGTATATACCAAAATATAGAGGAACCAACACCAATAGGTCGTGATTTACATTTAAAGTTTAGTATGCCCATAGGGCATGCGCCTATAGAGGCCATTGTCTATCAGATGGAGTGAGTTCAAATCGAGGACCTCGACAGCGTGTCGTCGATAAACATAGACCACTGCCACTTCTTCAGCCGATCAATTAAGTGTGGGTGTGACCAGCCGATCACGCGATGAAGGACCTCGCCTTCGTAGTAGGCAAAGTGGAACTGAAATAATTTGAGTCCCTGGCTATATTTGACATTGCAAAGAGGGCTTCTCAAATCAACCAAAAATGTCTCGACCAAAAACCTTCGTCCGCGTCCAATAGAACCGACCTATAATCTGCTTCTTGGTCGATCCTTGCACAATCACACTGTTATCATTGTAGAATTGGGCCCGAATCTGGCGCCAAACTTCGGTTGGGGGGTCGCTGAACGGGAGAGTCTATCACATGCGTTGTAGGCTCAGCACACGAGTTGCAGCGGACATGACCGCCCTGCTTCTCTTCAACAAGGACATCGCAGAATGGATGGCTCCAGTTACCACATACACCGCACGTGTGCGAGACGCTCGATGTGTCGAGACCACAACCGCTGCAGCTGAACTCCATACGACCTCCCACGCAAAGACAATATGTGCTAGTTTATCTGCTGTAGGCGTGCAAATAGAGTGGGTTGAAGAATTCTTGCGAAAATAGTGCTGGGGAGCAAATATAATGTGGGGTTTGGCCATCTGCATTCAGGAGGACATATGTAGTGTGGCCAACAGTATTTACGCACCCATGCTAAATAGGAACCCACACTATTGACACTTGATACTGTAGTGTTATGACTGAAACTCCCACTAGTTAAACATGATACCGAATTTGACAAAGAGAAAAACGTTTTGGTCTGATGCGTGACCAATACGGCGTACTTGAGCAGCGTCTCCGACGAGATGCGCACTAATTGGAGTGCTTAGCCATAATAGGGCTTCGCACCACGGGAATGGCAAGTTGCAGACAGTCACCCAGTCCATCCAGCTGAAATGTCTGCGACTTGACGCTTTATCAGAGCGTCGGAATTGTCTCGCCCGTTGAGCAGCGTGACATTCTCGTCGCTCTGAAGCGTCTTCGATGTCGATTTGATGGTGCGCAGGTCGTCCTTGCAACTATGCGCTGCTTGCTGTCCTCGTGGTTCGTCGGTATCGGAACCGCTACTCAAGGAGGTCCTTGATGGCAAAAGCGCTTGGCCATCCTGTACGTTGAGTACCAGCGTGCGCGTTGACACAGCATGGGTCTGAAATAAGATATTTTCCTGCAAAAACCACAATGTCAGCAAATAATACAATTTCAACATTTGAGTCAATTAAAAATACAACCTACTGAAGCTTCGCCGATTGGTTGAGATTTCGTAATTTCCGCATCAGATCCTAAATTTTGTCCAGAAATGAGGCGGGGTTAGACCTGAAAAACCGGGCAGTGAGAGCAAGATGGTGCTACGCGTAACCGACGCGAAGAACCGCCAGCAAATCAGCGAACTTGATGTTTACTTCGCGATTGCCGTCAACTTGGTAAATGATATCAACGACATGGCGATCGAAAAATAGCAGAATTCACTCCAGGGAATTGCTGTGACTTGGGACTGAGTGATCGTAGACTTCATCGTCGATTAGATGAGCAAATACCTGGAGCGCGTCGTCTGCGCTACTGCCGTGCTTGAAGACAGCGAAATTGTCAGATAGTATTGTGACTGAAACTCCCACTAGTCAAACATGATACCAAATTTCTCAGGGAGAAACAAGTTTTGATCTGACTCGTGACCAAAGCTTAGCTGAAGAGGGCCACTGAGACCATCTTCGAACACCGGCCCCGGTATCAGTCTCAACTGGTATAGTCATCCATCGGGGTGACACACCATCTTCCAATACTTACATCAAATGAATTCTGTTATGGGAAGACATGACTTGCCAGGCCTCAGTCATTCCAAGAAAAACGCTGCGGTAGAGCAAAGTAGCGAAGTCAAATGTCGGTCGCTATCACGCTGGGAGTTCTGTCGACGCGGTGGGTTGTGGCGGCGGCTCTATTTGCAATTGCAGTATTTGTTAATGAACTCATGTATGTGTATGTGATATGTGTGATGTGGCACGCCGTTATCGCTCTCATGGGCATTGCGATAGTGGCTGGGTGACGGTAGAAGAGATACACACACATCCTTCCTTAAGGCGATTTTGTCGCCTGCTCAACCGTGCATCGTCGATGCTCGACCATTCTTCCGATAGCATGGAGTCTCGTGAGCCGTTTTCTGCGCTTGATACGGTAACTACATGCGAACTAGCTTCAAAACAGTCTAATAGCTGCAGTGCTGATGTTACAATGCTACGCTTTGTGTAATTGTGCAGAGACCTACCACAAGCGTACTAAATTAAATGCAATAAACCAGATTAACTGAAAAAGGGTGCAATACTGTTCTGCTACGTGGTTTGGCGTTATTCGCACTCCTGATTGTCGCTTGATGGACCGCATCTGCACTTGCGAGCTCGATAACTACTGCAGGCAGGTTGACTTTGCTTATCGGTTGTTGATGATGTTAATGCCGGGGTCTGTGCATTCTGCAGCAAATTCGACGCGACAACTGGTGGTGGAGGTGGTAGAGCCGTCGGGGAAGCAGTTTGAACAGTTCGTATTTTGCGTTGGCGCACTCTAACTACATGCATTTTTATCTTTTTGGAGCCGGAGTAGCGGCTGAGGTACCCTTGATGGATCAGTACCAGCTTTCCTTTGCAAGTTTTGACCATGTTTTCTGAGATGAGACGTCGATACGCTTAAGTATTCGATGCTCAAGGAGGCAGTTGGTATGCAACACGGTGAGGCACTCCAGCACTACACCATTTGCCAGTCCAAGTTGGCAACAGTGTAAAGGAAAATAGATTGGACCAAAAATTTTGAAAAAAATTTTTTTTCAAAAATTACATGTCAACAATTACTACAGGCCAATGTGGATTTAATCCAGAGCAAACTGGTTATGCCCCGTACTCCATGGGCTTGCTGCGAATAGTCGCCGCGATGGAGAGCGCACAATGGCGAGCCATCTTGTTCACCAAACGCAGATCCATGCAGGGCATGCAGTGTACAGCTGCCCTTTCCAGAAGCTGCATCAGCAGCTCAGGTTTTTGTCCATACGGCACGCTGAACATCTGGTTATGGCTTAGGGCGAGATACACCTTCATACGCGCTTTCAAAACGCTGAAGCAACCTGAATTACGAAACATGCATATACATTATTAACCCATACAATTTGATATAGGTTCTGTCGTACGTACCCTCAGTTGGATTGCACATCGGCGAGTACGGACCCAATCGCAGCAGCACCAGGTCATTCCTGTTGCGGACAAACCCCTCCGTCTGATTGTGGGCAGGTGCATTGTCCAAGACAATCACAGTGGACATGCCCGCAAAGTTGGCTCGATAGACTTCGTGACGCTTGACAGCGTCATAAATGGCGTCCATAACCTCGGCATTTATCTCCATTTTAATACTCCCACGTACATTTTCGTAGTGACTTGGTACAATCTCGGAAGAGACCACACACTGAAGTTGTAGGTTTGCACCCTTTACCACAGCTCGCTGCCCGATAGGGGCCGACCTTGCGACCGTTTTCAATAGAGATTGTAATTGGTCTCATCGTATTAAACGATGAAGGCACCCTCTCGCTCGTGTTTCAGCAGGGCTTCACCAAAAACTTTCCGCTTCTCACTGTTCGTCTTGTTATTGCGCTTTCCGGTTCAACGCGAATCTGTTAAATCGACACAAAATGTTAGTTCACTACGTAATATGTTATAAAACAATTTACCACATTTATTCCATTTACCTGCTTCACAGTGTAAAGCTTGTTGCACAGTTTCTTACTGATTAACGAAGTGCTTATGAGTACCCCGAAGTCAAACTGTAGCATATCACGCAATTGTGATAGCGTGTACTGGCAGTTGGCTTCGAGGTACTCCACCAGCGCATCCACCATCGCCGGCGTGAACTTCGTACCTGTGGCGCGCGCCCCACCTCTCTTCTTCACGTCAGGAGACCCGCGGTTGACGATGGTGCATGCAGTAGTCGACGGGATGCCGTTGCAGTCAGCAACAAGCATCCAGTCCCGCCCGTCTCTGTGGGCACCAAGGACGCGCGTGCGGGCCACCAGGGTGTGCTTCGGATCTTTTGGCATGCTGCCGTGGGGTAAGTTCGCTACTGGCCACCAATTTGCACTGTACTAAATCCACATTGGTCTAAATCCTAATTTTTGAATTAAAGTTTAATTTCTCTGGATTACTTCAGCTACTTCACTCCATTTTGCTTTGCACTACTGCCAACTTGGACGAGCAAAGGTGTAGAAGTGGTAACAACATTGTTTGGTGCTTGTGTGACATTGAACATCGTCTTAATGTTGTTGTTCTGTATCATGCCTGATTTCGTGCGCATGTAGAATGGTGGAAGACCTAACCAAACCTGCCGCGTGCTTAGATTTCTCGGTGGGTGGCTTCTAGAGGTGCAGTTCTGGTTCCAGTAGCTACATTAATCCAATCCGAAAGTTCCTGTGGGGAAATATTTCACGCTTTCTTATTCTTGTCACGATTTTGAGCTCGCTTTAGGACTTCCCACCAGCAAAGTAGCAGCCCCGGCGTAATTCCAGCACATTCAGCCGCAGCAAAATTGAAAACGATCCCATAAACCTGCTTATTGTGCTCCATTCGCATCTTGAAAACAGGTTTCCATCAACACGTCTTCATACGGCGTAACCTCGTCGTCGTTTATGGCTTTGTCGATAGCCAATACGATCTGCTGCTCAGTCGATTGTTGCGTTTGCTGGACCAGCTCATCTATAGCAGACAGACGTCGAGAAATCGCACGAAACCCGCGCTTTCTAATGTTAAGCGCGTGGTTGTCGAGCTGGTCCACTGCTCAATTGTACAGGATCGTCACCACTGCTTCCCTGTCGGGACACGGCCTTTTAGTCGCAAATTGTTCAGCTCAGAGCTGTTTGACAAGCGGTAATTTATGCGTGGAAAACTTCTTCACCATCTTATTCCGGCTCTAATCGAAGAAGATCCACAAAGTTTTCACGATTAAGATTTTTTGCGTTTGGAGTAGGCATTCGTCAGAAGCAACCGAATATCTCCTGCGGGTGCGCTCTGGGAAAGAAGTCTAGCTTCCACGCGCCTTGTTGTAGTTTAAATCATGTCGGACAAACTCTCCCATGGACAGTATTTCAGCCTGCTGTGCTGCACTGGTGCGGTAATATTTTCGCTGGGTGAGAGCTCGTTCGACTTTGTCGTCATGAATTTCCTCATATAGTCAAGCTGTGGTCACTCAGGAAGCAGATCGTTGTACATGGCTGCGCTTCGGCACACACGCCTATAATATGTGCCTTGAAATTCAGGATTGCTGCAATGCTTGGCGCCAACATTTAGGTTGTGCTATAACAGTGCACTGATAACGTGAGTACCGCATTTGTCCTGTCTTAGGCGTCGATTTGTCAGAAGCATCACAAACTTCAGCGAATCAGAATTCCTTATTCCAAAAGCGATGAGTCAGTCTTCACCAGTAATTACTAAAATAGCTGTATTGTAAAACTTGTTTGGTAAACGTTTCCACCCTTATCACCCTCTCTAAACGCTCATAAACAGCACCGAAGACATTGTTTGTAGGCATACCTTGTTTCTGTCAATTGAAAGTAGCCATGACGTTTAGGATGTACTAAGTACGTTTTGTATTTACAAAATGTACATGCAGATGGGGTGACACCTAAGACAAGGAAAATACGGTATACAATATCGTTCGGAGTTCAACGTCCTCGACTATACGTTCATTGTACGCTTCACTTTGAGCATATTGTACTTTTCTGCCAAAACGCCCTCCAATTTAAGGTCCTACGTAGGAGAAGAAGTACTTAGTAGGGTCTCCTAAAAGTTAGCCACATGGTTAGTAATACTAGTCTAAAATACAAAAGTGACCGTGAGTTCTGGGTGGGAACTTGCAGACGAGCAATACATTGGATTTCGAGAGCAAGGGAGTATGCATGAACCTCACCACAAACGTTTTTGCTAGGCACCAACATTGCACAATAAAGTTATTGAAATATGTCTTGCGTTCAATTGAACAGACCCTTACACACCTCTGAGAGCCATGTCCAAGGTAGTGCTTGGCTGTGCCTCCGGCACAGTGCCCCTACGTAAGGCCGACGTAGGAGGAAATGGCCGGCGGAAAACGGCCATTCGGACCTTATTCCCCAAATCGGAGCTCTTCCGCAGGATTTTGCGCTTTGTGTAATTCGTTAGTAGCGCATCAGTAAATCTCATCTATAACCCTACCCCTCATGCGTAGGACCTACCTTTTGAGGTCAGATTGGCCATAATTTTGGAAAGGTACAATAAAATAACTCTCCTCCACCACAGACTTGGGTTTACGATTGGGCTCCATACAATCTGGGGCCCACGTAAGTGTATGGTAGATAAACCATTCAGATAGCAACTTACCTGTCCTCAATTCTAGGTACTTCATCGGTGGTGGGAACAGGTGTAAAACTATGGCTTCTGTCACAGCTGTATCGAGGTTACACGTACATCACTTGTAACCTAACAGAAGTGGCTTCTTATAGAAGTTAGGAACCTCCTACCTTGGTGTGAGGCTACATTTAGGCGAAAGACTGGTCCGCATGCATTTAGGGTCTCATTGGTAGAAAGCAACATATTTCTACCAATTAGAATCATAGCATTCTGCAGATCCGTCGGTAGACCTCTATTACATAGTATGACATTTTGGAGGTAAACCTTTACAAATAAGCAAGATAAAATACAGTTCTCAATTTCACTTAAAGTGTTCATTATCGTCCTTAATATAGCTTTAAGTATAGGAAACCTACGCTGCATCCTACACGTGCGCACACGTGCAAGCTATTGTGCTACGTAGGCCCATTACAACAGCAGCCTGTGCATGGATCTTCTTGCCCGTACCGATATTTTCGGCGTCTGATTCTTCTTTGTTTGAGAATCCAGTATTTTGGTGGCGGGCGGGCAACCGTTTCGGGGCTGCGGCCACAAATACCGGCCAAGCCATTAGTGGACTGACTCGATTTGGTAAATTTAGACGGAATTCACAATATTGAGGCGCAGTTTGGTAACACGCGAGCCACAGACGCTAGATCTGCAACGCGTTGAGCAGAAGCCGATGGGCATGATGGACGGCGAAATGGGGGTGGACGCTGGGAGCTGTTCGAAGTCTAGCAAGGAGATCCGCCTGCAGAGTGACGAGGGGGTGGTCTTGCTTGAGAGGCTCTTACAAACAGTGAGAAGGCCCTTTAGAATGTGAGCGAGTACGAGCATCTGGTGACCGTTGTGACGAGGTGGTGTGCATTCAATCGGTGTGACTCGTTGCGACAGAGTCCCTACCTGTGGGTTCAGTACATAGCATCCCACAGCACTAACGAAGGTTGACCTGGGCGGCGTTCCAGTCCGCACAGCCGCGATTGTGATATGCCGTGACGAAAAGAAGAAACTCAACTTGTTTATGGTGTACGAGTTCGTTGGTGGTGCGAGCTTCCTGCGTGCGTTCAAGAGCGCGCAGGTGGATCACCCGTCGCGTGTGTACCTGCACTTGGCAGACCTGTACGCCCGCTCTTAGGAGTACGACGACGTGAAGAATATGCTGGCTACGATGCAGAAAAGTCCAGCATGAGGAAGCAGTTGTGACATCACCCGTTGCAGTACCTGATTGGCGCACAAGCACCTGCCGGTGATCTTCAAGAACGAGCGGTTGCTGTACGATCTGGGCGAGCTGAACAAGGCGCGCACGATCTTCGATGACATCTTGTCAACTACCCGTGCGATAGACGAAACAGTTTCGCTTCCATCTTCTCCACCTAGGAACGTTATCAGCAGGGACCACAAATCTATCATTTTTCACCAGGGGCCACAAACTACAGTGCTTACAATAATTAGTCTGAGTGAGACTAATTTATGTAAGCAGTTTTTCGACGAGCTCACATAAATTAGT
>LGSN01000473.1:0-27796 GCA_001314375.1 Phytophthora podocarpi | reverse complement strand
CTCCGCGTTGATAGTCTCGACAATAAGGTGCTAGCACAGCTACAACACAACAAGAACCCCCCCCCCCCCTTGTCTGTATCGTTTGTGGAGGGAGGGTGGGTGGGGTTAACTGGGGTATTTTTGTCCAATAGAAGCCTGATAGGCAGGCAGGCATTGGGATACGAGAAAGCCCAAAATGCCATACCGTCAATGTGGGCCACATTGTACATGTTCTCTGGATATTTATATCCAGAGTTTGGGTGGTTTCGAAAACCGTCGTTTATCTTCTATAAACGTATATTTGGATACGTTTGTAATTTCTGGATATTTATATCCAGAGTTCTTACCAGGATCGCTGACCCTCGCCAAACCTGTATAAATACATAAATGTATACTTTTGTAATACTTTAAACTTATGGACTTGAAAAACCGTAGGTAATGCGACTGCAAACTAAATAATTCGTGAGACTCTATTCCAAAAAGTGAATGTTGACCCAGTCGGACAAGAACAACATTCGTGCAACATCAATTGAGAAGCGACATGCGTGCTCCATTCACGTAACAATTCTCGACGAGGCATTCGCTGACAAATTGATACTAAACAAAGGGTTCGCGAGAAGTGTAGTTGATCTGGTAGGTCAAGCCAGGAAAGGATCCCCCGCCTCAAAATCAACTAGAATGCAATTGACACTAACATATCATGCTGCATCTGAAAACACGTTTGGGACCCTCGTTGCCCCAGTACGCGCCAATGCCATTGAGCTGGTCACATGAGAGTCAACCATCTTCCGTTAGTTTAGCTAAGAATTAGTGATGTGGAGGTCGTGCATGTAAGTTAATGTAACGTGGATGGAGCAGCAAATCCTTGACCATCCTGATTCGAATCTATACGGCGCACGATATGCGACGCTGCGCCGGCCCTGGTGACTGCGACCTACCCCTAGATTTTAGACCTCGCTAAGTTGGTGTCCGAGGAAGAATAAAATATAGGTACCTTAGCCAATGGAAAATGGAGAAAGTGTTCATACCGCTGTGTAGCCGCATGCAGGCATCGATGCAAGGTGATGGCGACGTGAATATTAATATCTAACATGACTTGCCATATGGGCAAAAAATCAAAAGGTTTGCCTTCCTGGCGGGGAATCCTTGTTTGCTCCGACCTACCCGGGGAGGCCAAAACTCTTTTCACTGCTCGCGAAGCCTTTGTTAAGCGCAATTTACTATATTTTGTGCATACAATATATAATGACAATTATGTACATTTGGTGTACAGTGAAATGTTTCAACGCTCATTAGGAGAAGCAGCGCCTGTTTGTGCGGGCGCAGCCTGCACCGCACAGGGTGGTGTTCATGTACTTGGTGGTGCGTCTGATCAACGGGCCTAATGTCTAAGGAGCAAACCAGCATCAACAACAACACTGCATGCGACGAAGAGAAAGAAAACGCGCCCTAGCTGCCCGTGCCCCGGGGACAGGAGGTACTACAGCCTGACTGGTCGGAGATAGGCTTCCGATTGTTGGACCAGGACAGAACCGTGTGCGCTCGTTCATCGCCATTCCTTCGTTGCTATGCTGAATCGGCATCGCGATCGACAGGTTTGCCAGCGTCGGCCCCACTAAGAAAAGATCGGTGGGGCTAGCCACTACAATGCTACTCAAATCTTCATCGTTCGCAAATTCGGCCTAGTCGGTGCTTCAGCTGCAATTTCGGAGATGTTCACGTTGCGTTCGACGCCACTGATGCTTCTGTATGGGTCCATCCTTTGGCATTATAGAGGTGCTGAGCATACTAGGGTCACTAGTCTGCGGCTCATTTTGACTGAAGGCCAACATGAGCAACACTCGGGAAACGTGGAGTCGGCTAGAAACAGCTAGAGCACCGCTCATGGTCCGAACTCGAAGCAGAATGCTGTACTCGCCCCTAAACTTCATGTCGTGGACGGGAGACGTATGTCCTTGCCTTGTCTCGATCATCGAGCACACGTCCAATCCCACCAAGATCGCGAGGTAATAAAAACCGTAATGTAAAATACCATCCGTAAAATACGGCCAGCGGTACATGTAAATAAATCCTAAAATAGCTCTTGACTTCAATAGAGTATTGACGTTCATTCCATCCCTTGTTGCCGTGCCGCTGAACGTGTTTGCAACGCGATACTTCGTCAGGGTACTTTAATAGCTAATACGAACACGTATGTCAAGTTTCAGCAACATCGGATAAGTATTAGAAAACCGAATTTATGAATTCCCCAAGATTGCTCGACATTCATGGAGGGACGTCGTGTTAACATTACAGTATTGAAGATCGTACCTCGACTCTCTGAAAATATATTCAAAGAACAGAGGGCAAAGTGCAAGACAAACTACAAAATGTGAACGAACTCGAGGCAAGGTACGGCAGAAGTATTCAGCGCCCTACGTAGTATAAATTCCTTCAGTGAAAGTGTTGTCGGTGATATCGGTTGCATACCGGTATCAACCTGATTTACATGAAACCCAAGTAACGTAGATTCGCGACCTGGATTCAACGTAGAAGCAGGATCGTTAGTTTAGCAGTCAGTTCGGAATTCGCCGAGCAATACAGAAGCTATTCATTCTTACTCGGTCCCCTGCCACCTTCGGGCATGGAGTTACAACAATAAGATTTTGATACTCGAGAGGTCATTGTTGCGATCCAAGTTCATTGCCGTGAACATTTTCACGCGCTTCTGACCGGATAAGCGTCTTCTTTAACATAGATGTGACTTGGCAGTTGAAAAGCCGTTGAACGTCGAGGCGGTGACGAAGCTGTAAGCGCCCATGCGCGGAAACGTAATCTAGTCGTCGACGTTAAGAACGGGTAGTTTCGTCTCCCGAAGGATAGCGTATTTGCCATCCATCGTCGAACCCCAGGCGCTGCATGGGACTGGCTTCGATTCGTCCGTGCCCGCCGTCCTCAGCACGACAGGAGCCGGTGCCACGCACAGATGCGGTGAGCTGAAGGAGCCGTGAGTGCCATCATTAACAATGTAAATGTAGTGGGGTAGATCTGGGTATAGCTTGCTGGCAGAGGTTTGCGCTCGCGCAGCAAGCTCCGGATCCACTTTCCGCTCGGATCATGTTCACGGTGAGAATGGCACATGCTGACACGAATATCTCCCAGGTTCGGAGACTATGCTCACCTCGCTTTCCTGTGGGAAAATTTCGTCCAACACGTGGCTGACGGCATCGGCAGCTGCTTCGAACGTGACGGGACCCAAATCATCGCCGGCGAAGCCGCCTCCAATGTTCAACAGCGAAAACTGGTATCCAGCGCCCAGACCCATCGCGGATGCCTTCTTGGCTCACACAATTGCGTCCACAAACGAACTTACAGTCAGCACGTCGACACCCACGTGGAAGCACACGCCCACCACATTGCGTTTCAGCTCCTGAGCGACCTTCAACAGTGACGGGACCTCATCCATAGGCGTGCTGAACATGGAGCCGAATTGGTGACGTGTTTTCGAGCCGGCGACTTGCAGATGCAGCACGAGCTTTGCCCTCAGGAACTCGTTCTCAATCTTGACCAGCTCGCCGATAGTGTTGAAGGTCATCAAAGGAACATTCTGCTCACGAGCAAATCGCAGGTGTGAGCGCTGTTTCATCGTGTTGGCAAAGATGATTCGCTCGGGGGGACTCCGTGGTGAAGTGACTGCTCCACCTCGGGCTGACTCGCACAATCAAACCAGCTCCCAATGTTGCCAGCAGCGACAAAACGCGGGTATCTGGTGGCTTTTACGGTGTAAAAGGGTACGGCGCGGGGGAGTAGCTTCACCATGCGCTCGTACTGCTTCTTGACGTGGCGGAGGTCGATCGTGTAGAAGGCGTCTTCAACGTCATCGCCCAAAGCCTCGATGTGGGCTCGAGATGCAGCGAGCACTTTCGTCAACAGTGGTCATCTTGTTCGGTTGTTCAGGTGCTCAGGGGTACGTCGCGGATTTGAAAGTGAGGTTTAACTGATGACTCAACTCCCGCTAATACACGCAAGCTGAGCATAAGAGCACAGCGCTTGTGTCCAGCCCTTTCGTTTCGACGTGAATCCGTCATCGTAGGTTTTACCCGAGAGCACATGTCATATAATATGAGTCATAGTATTCGAGTCAGATCGGTTGCTGTCCTGTGAGAATGCCAATCGTGTATGCACAGCGGGTACATGTCGTGCTTGGTGCGAAATCACCAAAGATGGTTCACCATGGGTAAATAGACACACCTGGCGTTGGTTACGGCGTTGAAGACGCGGTTTGAATTGCCTCAGCATTTCATCGTAGTGATTTTGGCCACATACGTTTGTGATAAGTTTGTGGCTCGAAATAATAAAAACCTCATGCGTGAGATTGTGTTGGCAATAATATAGACGAGTAGGTGTCACGGAATCTAACAGCGCGAAGCTCAAAATAACAGGACTGAACACCAGACACCCCCAGAACGCGCAGACCACAGCATCAGCTTTCAAGCGATCACGCCCCTCTCCTTGTCTACTTTAAGCAAACTGTTTGCCACGACGACCGAGTATGCTCGACGGTGTACGTTTTGCCCGAATTCAATTCCAATGGGCGTGAATGCCGCTTCTACAAAACGCTTGATCCGGTCACTTTGGGTCACTTTCAGCGCTTTAGCCAAGGCAACATGAGCCCAGGCTCCGCATCTACCCATGACCTGTATATCACTATAGGTTGTGCTTCCCCACAGCGACCAATGCTAAGTTCTTTGCAGTGTGTCAGATGTAACCAGAAACTCCACGATCAGTGATCGGATGTGGCTAGTGCTCGCTGCTTTTAAAACTGATCGCCTCTTTCAAAAGTGTTCACACTATAAACAAAGTATCCACCGCTGTCGGAGACACGGTTCGGTTGTTCAACAACAATTTAACAGTATCCATCACACACACCTTGTAGAAACTTTGAATTTAGGGTGTGTTCTGCAGACACGAATTTCAGCGGATTTGCCTCCTTTTGTCGGATTTTCGCGATTTGGCGGGTTTTGATCAATCCGCCATCGTGTTCTGCATGCACGAATCTGAGGATTTTGGGTCTTGTTTCGGCGGATTTAACACGCCCGAATTCGGGCGTGTAGCGGATGCATCTGGCGGATTGGCGATGAGTACCTGTAAAAGTATATTTTATTCAAGTAGATATGATGTGGTTGTCTGTGCTACACAACTACCTCTCCATGTCTTCGTGCAAGTGTCATCAAGGAGTCGCGCCACATATCCGATGCAATTTTGTCACGCAGCTCCTCCATTGTGGTGTCGTCGGAGACCCCTTCGTAAGTGTCGTCGCCAGCGTTTACCTCTTCGTGGTTGTTTGCAGGCAAATCAACTTCTGCGAGCTCATCGCGATGCATCCGTATAAAGTTTTGAATTGTAAATGTGGCCTGGACGATCCATATTTGCTCTCTCAGAGCGTAAGATGGCATATCCTTCAGGATCGGAAACTTGTTCTTGACTGCTCCGTAAGTTCTCTCAATAACGTTTCGTAATGACGAATGCCTCAAGTTGAATAGCTCTTCTTTCTTTTTGTGGTTTTTGTTATCCTTACCCGAATGTTTTGAGGTGATAACGCGTTCCTCGATATGGGGTCAACGTATAGCTGTTTAATGCGTATCCAGCATCACTAAGATAGTATTTCCTGTAGTACATGCAACACTCGTTAGATTCTTGTCAAAAAAAATAAACGAAGTGCATTTAGGAATATGTAGACTGTTCCGAACTGCGTCCTTAAGAACACGTCCATCATGTGCAGATCCTTCCCACCCAGGAGCAAGTATACAAAATTCATCTCGAAATCACAAGCAGCTAACACGTTCTGCGAGCAGTATCCTTTTCGATTGTGGAAGCGAGGCGCCGTATAGGCTGGCGGGACGGCAGGAATGTATGCATCATCTAGAGCCCCAATCAGTCCTCGAAATACGGGAAAACTTTGTCGATTCTTGGATTTTGATTGGCGTCGTTGGGTTAGGTAACGTAATATAACTGTGATACCGAGCCATAACAGCAGCTATTCCCTGGCGAACAATATTTGTGATAGTTTCAGCGCCATGCTGAAAACGCTCCTGAGCAGCACGATTACTTTTTCCTGATAGAATGTACAAGAAAATCATGAGCTACTTACCGCTGCAGATGTGTTGTGTTGAGAGGAGGTGTCCTGTACTCTCAAAGAGTCGAACTGGACTTGTGCTGGAAATGAGCTCTTGGTAATACGCTGCGCCGCATAATTTTGAAGTACGACACGGTTCGTGTGCGTAGTTGGCTGTTAGGAAACCTTCGACCGAGGCAAGAAGCTAACCAGAATAGTTCCATGTTCTAGATCCGAATCGCTGCAGTAGTCGACGCCGTGCTGTTCTTCTTCGTCGTTTGCGTCTGGTGCTTCCTTTGCAACTTTAGCTTTAAGCACAGATTCCAGAGCGGACAGCTTTAGACTCTGACAGTATTTCGCTTGAAACTTATAAATATGTTTATACACATATGCTTGCACCCACTAACATGTGCCTCAAATTCCGCAACCAGTATATTGTGGTTCATCAAATGAGAAATGTCCATAATCCTGTACATGTTTATTGCAAATGTTAAACTTGAAATCTACCTGTTAATTAATTGTTTGTATGACTCGACAATAGATATCTAACTAGTCCGCGGGTTTTACGTTTAAGGCACAACGATTTTAGATATGGGGAGCTGTGGCACTATTTTTAATGTATTGGATCAAAATTTTGATTCTCTCACTGTAGACAGCTTCTCAGTATACTGTAGTGCATGTACGATTTAACATGTCAGCGTTGTAGTTGTATTATCAAATTGCTTTTGAAAGACCAAATACTGGTATTCCTCTGTGATAGCTATATTTACTTGGGTCTAACATCTAACCTAAAGTAACAATGTCCTATATATGGCGTCGGATAACATTCTGGTAGAGAGTCTCTGCTTCTAGTTGGTGGGTAGACGTCTTCGTTTTTCTCACTATTCATTTTCAACAAAATACAACAACTAAACAACTTATTTCCACTCACCACCTCGCGATCTCGTTTAACTGGACCGACGAGTGCACTGCTTGATTTGTCTACATTCTGGTTGATGTGAGGGAGCGTCTTGGAACTTCATACGACGGGAATTTTAAGAAAGCCTCATGGGCAAACATACACAACACGTACAACCAAGGTCAACCCGAGGGTAAAACGGTCGCCAAAAAGCAGCTCCAGAGCAAACTCAACGAGTTGAAAAGAAGTACAAGGTGTTTTCGGCGCTGAAGAGCAATAGTGATTTTGGTTGGGATCCCCATATGGACATACCGACTGCTCCAGAAGCCGTGTGGGAGCAAGTGCTTCAAGTCCACCCGCAGGCGCGAGAGTTCCGAACTCGGCCGTTGTTCATGTACAAGCAACTCGACAAGATTCTGTACCGCTGTTTGGCGACTGGCCGGCATGCTGTGCATATGCGCCTGAACCAACCTACTGAACCTCGAGACATACCCGCCTAACCTAGGGGCCAATCCATGTAGAGCCAATGTAGAGGTGAATGCAACAAACTTTTATCGAGTGATAGCAGTGACGACGAAGCTGTCTCTGACACTGGTCCTTCACCTACCACCGCGCCCAATGGATGAATCGAAAATGTTGTGACGCCTCAACCAACACAAACATCTGGGCAACAAAGCAGACAAACGTCGGCAAACATGGGAACCCCATCAAAGCGTCGAAACAACGATGAGAAGATTAGTGACTCTCTCTTACGAATCGCGGAAGCACACGAGTCACTTGCTCAATCCAGCCTAATGCGCCAAATAGAGAGCAATTTGCCTGCTCATGCGAGCCGATTTAGCGATCAAGGACTTCATACTCATGTTTGTAGATATGTTGGATACAGCTCAGCGTGCTCGATTCACCCGAATACTCGCAAGCAGACAAGATATTGCGACAGCCTTCTGCGGATTGGATGGTGAAGGTAAATACTATATGATTCAGGAGGTTTTTGCAGCTGAGGAAGAAGAGAGAGAGACTCCACAGAGTACGTCGAGACCACGGGGTCTAACGCGAATCTTGACGGTGCCCAGGACAAAGTTGCTGACGATAATTCAAGCGTCACTGAGTACAAATCAGGAGGTGAGCATAGGGACAACGCTGAAAGCAAGGTGCGTCAAAGTCTAAACGATGACCCTGAGTTCAAGGCTCCCGACACGAATACGACCGGCTACTGAGAAAAAGTGCAACTTAAGATACAGGTAGACTTTTTTTTTAGCTCTCCATTTACCTTTGTTTCTAAAATGAATGCGCTCTATTTCCTTATATCGTAGTCTGTACTATATTTGACGGTGCAGTTTAGCGGATCCCAATAATTGTGTTCTGCGTTCCAAGTGGCGGATCGCTCAATCTGCAGAATGGTTTTGCTGCTGCGGAAATTCAATTCCGACATTTTGAAATGGCGGATTTGCATAACACACACTTATATATACCTTATGCGTTAAGGGAAGAACATACTAAAACTCACTATCATTTCGACTAGAAGTGTTGTGCACGCGAATAATACGGCGTCGAGTATGCGACCGTCAGTGTACATTTTTTGCAGGCATTGAGATGAAGTTGTTTGCACACTGAGATTGTATACGAACGAACTTGTTGATGTGTTTACGATGCAAGTGATGTGTACCGACGAGAAGGAGCATACTTGAAATCAAGTGCTGAATTGCGCTCAGTAAGACGCATTATTATTATGCTCTTGCGCACGCTTATCAGACTTATCATGACTTCGATCACCACACAAACGTTATAACGATGGCAAATACGAAGAGGCTGATGACACGTCGGTGTTTGCTGTTTATGTGAGGGTGTGTGGAAAGGTTTACTGCTCAAGTAGCGAAGATGATAATTAACGGACAAGCCACTCGCTCATGTTACCCCACTCGTATCTGTATAGTGTTTCGGCACTCTTGTTTAATAGCTCTCTAACATATCTACCTTGAATTGTTGTCTGATACGATTGCAGTGTATGCCTCACGGCATCGTCTATGCACTTTGTGTGCAACAAGATTGGTGCATGAGGGGCTGTTCGTCGGGCTGGTGCTGGGTACATGGCACAACTTGGAACTGGGAGCATCCCTGTGCTATGACAGGCTCAACTGCAAGATTGCTACACTGAAAATCACGCACAGAGCGTTCAGGGGTAAGCTTGAAAACTACAAAATAATTGCTCAGCTTTTTTTAGTTATTGAATCGTTGGGCCAAAGGGCGTGCCATAGCTAAACGCCATGCAATATGAGAACACGAAAAGTCTTTTCATCTAGTGCTAGTCCTCACCAAAGACATAATTCGATTCAATTTACGAAATTAGGTGATGTTTTCCAGAGATGATCTCCTGCATACATTCAAAACATCTTTCGGGGATATCCTCTGCAATTGCATATCGTAGTAAAGCGCTGAAGCTGGCGCTGTCATGTATAGCTACCGACCACCCCTAACGACAGCACGTCACATACTCATATATATGTGATTGGCCTCAATCTATCTGTCCATGTGGTGCTTGTGAGGTTGCGTTTTCAGGCTACCAAGTAGTCTATAATTCAATTTAAAGAGCGACCAACACATGTTTAGTAAAATATGAGTTTAGAATTTTTGCAAGGGCAGTCATGCTTTAATATACAGGTACTGTTCATAGCCATTACGCGAACATATCGTGTGTGAACAAATCTACAGTGTACTGAAGAGCTGAGCGTTAAATGGCCTTCTCTAAGGATGTCAGCGGAAGTGACGATTATCAGTTGAAATGATGATGTGATTGCTCAGGATCTCAGCAGATACTGCCCTGTACATCCCAACGTTAAAGAGACAATAGAACTTAATTACCCGGTTGAGAGCGAAACCCATTCTGGAAGCCGCATCCAGCATTACACAACCAGGATAAACGAAGAGGTTCTCCTCTATCTGTTTGCTCTACAACTAGATAAAAGGTAGCATTTGCATCTATGTTGCACGGATAGAGAATTCTATTATGTTCGTCTTGCTGAAGGAGTAAAATGCATGATGTGCGTTTGTGAGTAGGTAACGGGATTCTTGATGAGCTGTTGCAGATATTTAGTTGAAGTTGGTTAAGTTGCTGGTCTAATGATAGGGACAGCATAAATAAACATCTGTTTCCGAGAGAGAGAACGCTAGAATCGCTTGTTGGTATAAAGTATTCAGTGCGCTTGGCGAACTATTCGGCGCGCCGAGGAATCGATGCACAACAGCATAAGCGAAATCACATATCGGTTCTTAGCCACTTACAGACTTCATTTTCTATTCATCCTAAACACGTAGAGACAACAGCTCAAAACAATACTAATCGGATTTGTGTAACGTGGAAAGGAGCAGAGCACCACACGGATTTCAATTTACGCCGCAGTAAATACACGAAATCGCAAGTCAGCAAAGGCAAGAGACCACTGGACGCGAGGGGAAGTGTTGTAAGTTAAGCGAAAATTCTGCTATGGTCATTGATCGTGCAACTCCGTCTAGTTTAGTAATGGTGGCATACAACAGTAATTCATATCACAATCGGATTCCACGATCAAAAACAGTGACTCTTGTGTCGCTACTGGACCGATGTTACCATACGACATATCACATAGGCACTGCATATTTTATTTCATCTGTGTACTTAGTTGTATGTGACGAATATGTTGCTCGTCCTGTGACAGACACATACATTCACATACCCGTACTTTTTCTGTCATGAGTATGTGGATGTAACGTCGTCCAATTTGTTTTCGTGTAACCGAGCAATTTATTTTTCCCGCGTAACCACCGTTCGCAATGCACGGTTGATTTACTGTCGGTGACAAACCGGATTGTATGCCACTGGTATTGCCAGGTTGTACAAACCGTAATCATCTGTGTGGAAACACAATACTTCAGAAGTACATGTACATGAACTGTAGTCGTGCGGCACGACTTCGGGCCTGTCAAAGTATGCATCTCCGACATGCGTTTGCTTATCTACGAGTGTATGATAGTGATGTCCCGTATAGTGTAGACTGCGGAATTCGTACTTAACTCGACTGGTTGGTGCGAGAATTATCTCACACTGGACTCTCGAGCAGAGGTTGGCAGTAACTCACGTCACCAGTACTAACTAGTACTATAGTACTGTTACTATTACTGTAGTAGCCAGTAATCCGCTGAACCTCAACAGTATTACTACTGAAGTAGCCAGTAGTTCACCCTGTCAGTCCCGATAGGGCTCTCCCCAAGCAGAGCTCCGTTTCCTAGAAACGGAGAAAATAAAAAGTGTTTTCTTTTCAATATAACCCGATCAGACTTAAGCCAGTATCAGATTTATCAGATCTGCGACGCATCAGTACAAATCTGTTCGCGTCAAAGGCACGAAGTAACTCCACTTTTCGCGGGCATAGCGATCTTCCTGTCTCAACCCGTACATACAAACTCCTAGTCTAACAACTTCAAAGCGTCGTTTTCTTGACCCCTAGCACAGCCATTTCCAAAGAGCCTCACAATGGCACACAACTACAATCTCCTGTGGCCCCACCTCTTCGACTTCAGCACCGTCACGGAGGCGACCATCGACGAGGTCAAAGCCGCCCCCTGGGTGATGGAGGTGGGCTGCTGGAAAAGGCAATGTTCTGCCCACAGTGCGCCCAGCCAATGCGACTGAGCGCCCAGGCACGCGGAAGACCCGCCATAACAACGGCAAGCAGGAGCAGTGCAGCATCCTTGTGAACTCTTGGTTATATAAGATGAAGCTCACGCTCCCCCAAGCCCTACGACTCATGTTCGCGTGGAGCATGCGAAAGCCCCAACCTCAGGCCACCCACAAGGCGAAGGTCAGCGAGAATACCGTCTCAGACTGATACGCGGCATGCCGCGTGCTGTGCTCTAAGGAGCTGTTGAACGGCAAGTTCAAGGTACGAAAATGCTATTGTGTTGTTAACATGTACATTTACGCTCTAACTGTATTAAGATTACAGATTGGCGGTGAAAGCCACATCGTTGAGATCGACGAGACCAGCTTAAAAAAGAAGGCCAAGTATGGGCGCGGGCGCCAGTACATGGCCTTCTGACTGTTCGGGGGCGTTGACAGAGCGAAAGGTCAGTGGTTTGGCCGGATCGTGTTCGACAAACGAACTAAGGCGATAGTATTGCCCATAATTAAGCAGTTCATCAAGCCACGGTAAGTATTTTTTCCGTGTGGTTGATTATTACATTACTAATTGTGATTATTTCTGCCTGTACTATGCTAGCACTCGCATTCATTCCGACAAGTTTGCCACCTACGTGACCGAGCGTGGCAACCGCGTGCATACGCTCGCCAACAACCGCTTCTTGGCGAGCATGCACTATGAGCCCAGCTGGGTGAACCACACGCTCAACTTCGTGGACCCGGTGACGGGAACTCACACCAATACCATTGAAGGGCTCTGGGAAATACACATCAAGCCCACATCAAGTCCATGCGCGGTATGATCCAGAAGCATCTGGGTGGTTACCTGGACGAATTTATGTGGCGCTCTTGGTTTTTCCCTGCAAGGGCCTCGCCGGATGAGTACATGTGTGGGCTGGTGCAGGCTGTAGTTCGCCACCCGACACAGGAGGAGTAAGGTTACTAAAACAAATTTAATTTGAATAAAGTGTTTTTTTTTATTTCATTCTTCAAAAAGCTGAGTCCACGAAAACGGAGCTCTGCTTGGGGAGAGCCCTCGATAGTACTGTAAGTACTGTTGAAGATTTTGCTACGGTCCAGAAGCGCATCTGACGATCGGCTCTTTAGACCACCGCTGTGGATGCCAGCCAGATCTACGACCGCGTGCTTGCCTACCATTCCGCAAGTTCCGCCCTAACGTCGTCTTCCACGCAAGTTAAACACGGCGAGTTGTGCCTCTTTTCAACGTGAAACGCGTTCAAGGCTCGTTTATATTGCTATTTAGCTCAACAGTTGTTCAGCTTCGTGTTTGCACTGAATTGCCGCTCGCGGATTCAACTCGCACTTTGCATTTTACTTTGCATCCGCGACCCAGACCATCTTACCAGTCTTCCGAACGCCCTAGCCACCGCCGACGCTGCCGATGAAGTGGGCGTTTGCTGATTGCATCAATCCTGAGCTGCCGGTCATGGATCCTTGCTCCGTCTGCGATCAACGAGTGCACCATTTGTGCTCCCAATGATCTCTACGATCCAGGCAACATTGCTGTTGCCAGGGTCGTTGTGTGTTGTACGTTTGATGCTGCTTTTGGTGTGAAGGTATTCGTGTAGATACAAATTGTCTTTGCAGTTTCTGTAGCGCTGCATGTGGAAGACCAAGAATGTGCAAATGTCAACGAAACCCTAACGACCACACGGTCGCCATACACAGCTCGCATCATATTGGCAAGGCAGAGGTGGCCAAGCGAGAACGTCATCAAATTGAAGCAGCACTCGGAGAACCTTGTCGAACGAAGTCTCCCCACACCGACCAATCCTCTAACTCAAGCCGCGCGATGACCAAGGAGGGTGTAATTCTGAAGCTGTGGGGGCGACACCGACGGAAACCAATGTGTTCGTTGCGCACTGGCTAATCAACGACGGTAAGCAAGCTGTTTTTTCTTTGACTGATGCACGCTGAACATGATTACTGACATAATATTACTGTTCGTCTTGCAGGCGTGGCAACGCGCTCCAAGAACGTGTTTTCTCGACTGGAAATCTTCGTGATGAACTGCCCGCACGAGTTCGAAAACGAACGAGCAGAGATGCAGGTCACCTTGAAGCACAACCGGGAAGAGTTCCGTCGGATGGAGATGATGGCTAGGAGCATGGCAATACTCGAGATTGAAGATGGCACTCGAGCTGCTTAGGTGGTCGATGTATCCATTTTGGTAGTCGATGTATCCATTTTGGTAGTCGATGAGCAGTAGTTCGATAGTACTATAGTACTATTACTGCAGAAACTCAGAAGGAACACTAGTACTACAGTAATTTGGAATCTTGTAGTGGCAAACTACTGGCAGTAGTTGCGAAAAAGGGACAGCACTGCCAAGCCCTGCTCTCGAGTTCTCACTTCGGCTTTTGCCAGCTCCAATACACAAGCTCTCCCTTCCTCACTCCAACACACCGGGCCTCATCTTCCAGCTGAACCCCTCTCTCTTCTACTCTGCACACAAGTCTTCCGGTACATTCCGTTGTCCTAATCCTCTGCAAATCTATTACAGGGCCAAAGACACGAGTCATTAATGCTGCTTGGGAACACCGCCAATCCCCATCGTTCTATTCATTCGATAGGTCCGATCGTTTCGGAAGTGTTCCATTACATTAAGTACGATTATCAATTCAGTTAAGTGCGATGTTGAAGTTTGGTTCCGCGCGCGGAAGCGCGCGTTGGGCTCATGATCATTCTTCCCTTGGAGCTGTCTCCAGCACTAAGAGCTTCTGCCCAGCGCCTAAGGCGACAAGAGGGTTCTCCTAGGTGCACCCTCCCGTTGTGTGTCGCTGTTCGTTGGGTCGGATGAAGTAAACACCATTGATCAAGCATGCAACTACGCCGAGAGGACCAAGATGCTGGAGCGCTTAAACCTCACGCATGATGAGCTCAACAACAAAAAATCGATTTTGCCGCAAAATAGAAGGGCTGGAGTGGCGAGGAGAAGACCAAGAATGCTGGGGCCATCCCACGGAGCTGGTGCATCGTCAAGCGCACCGAGACTGATATGTACCTGAAGCTCTCGTACATCGCTGAAATCGTGTTTTCGATCTCAACGTCCAGTGCTGCAAGTGAGAGGGCGTGGAGTATCTGGGACCATATCCATTTGAAGAAGCAGAATTGCCTCAAGGCAGCGATGGTCGACATGATCTCCTATATTTACATCAACGGTGGCATGCTATATGGTGACAAACTCGATTTTGCGCGGGTGCTGGCACACCCTGAATCGGAATTGATGGACGCTGAGGTTAACTCGCGCTAAACAGCACTAGACATGACGCATTTTATCTCGTTCAGTGGCATTCATGAGTTTCTGATAAGCTACCGCTAATACATATCTTTTCCATCTGCGTTGTTATCTCGATTTAAGCTGATATCGTACTCGCACGCTCGAAATGAATTGGATCTTCATGTCATTGGAAAAAATTCGGAAATGATCCGGACCATTTCCAAAATATTGGAACTATTCGGAAGTTGTTTCCAAACAGCACTTTGAGTCGTGCTTTGGTCCGAAGAAGCTCTATGAAATTTAAATCTATCGATATCAGTTGAGAGATCTCGTCACGACGCATCTCCTGCGCCTGCATCTCAACATCTGCAAATGTTGCAGATTATTTTCAATAAAAGACTTAACAGATCGCTGCAAAGTATTATCTCTTTATTAAAATTAACGCAACTCGAGTTTTGTTCTCGTATCCTACTTAGGCATACATTTTTCCTGTCTTAATCCGTGCCCCACACTATACAGCATCGAAAGGGGAATAGAGAGTTTAAGAGAGATCTTGTATTTGCAGAATGCATTGTATTTGTACCGAACCTTTCAATCATTTTAGAGAGGGTGCAATCTATTTAAGAAGGAAGCCCTTGTATGTTAAGTTCGCGTAAAATTACGAGTACAAAGTGCAACTGAAAATTGTAGAAGATCGCCTGTTGTCGTCACGTCCTCTGTTAAGTACGCACGCCTATTTTATGTTACTACAAAATGCAAACTGCAAAATACAAAGTTTCTCTTAAACTCCCTAATACGCCGCGTTGCCCTTTCTTCTTTGACCGAGGCCCGGCGTTACCTTCGAACAACACGCACGCTCTCGCATTTTAACCGAGGGGAGACAGCGATACTCTTACGTTCTCTTTATTTTCAAACACATATTCAGTGATATAACCATATTGAAAATATCTCTGAAATGAATATCAGAAGTTTTAGGTGCTGAGGCATCGCTAATAAATTCAATGTGTTAGTGCTGCCCATTGGTGGCACGCTCCGAGAATACGCGGCTGAAAATCGGCAGTGATTTCTGGCTGCTAGAACATACTGGTGGTGATTGTGGGTCGGAATGGATCGCACTGGACGCTGCATTTCAACGTGTGCATGGGTCGGGTCAAACCTGGGCTGGTAAAAGCTCACAATTATAGCAATGTCTCGGGATCGGTGACTTCATCAACCCAAATTGATTCCAAAGACAGCATCCAGAGATATAATCATTTTGGCTGCTTAAATTGTGTTCTATGTAGTGCTCCATTTTCTCTTCGGCAGCTTTGTAGTGCTTCTACTTCATGTTCTCGGTGGCAGCTAGACTCGCAACTAAGTTCTGCAGTGCTTGCAGTTGTTGCTTCAGCGTGTCGATTTCCAGTGATTGTCGATCAATTTGATCCTTCATCTCACTTACGTCGCTGGTTGAATTAGTTCCCAGATAAACATCGGCCGCTTTCTCATTGACGTTGTTGTTGTTGATTGATGCCTGCTTCCAAATTGAGTGGCCGTGCCACAAACGCTACAAATACAACCACAGGCCACAAAATGTTAGTCGGAGCAGAAACCTGGAAGCAGTCACAGCAATTTCGTACCTGGAACCGAACGATTTTCTTCTCAGTGTTGGCTTTGTCGACGGGGTCGTTGCAGGTTTGGTTGTTCCATAGGTAGCTGATGGCATCGTCTTGCACTGCACTAACTTGCTGGAGTTGCTTCACGTCTCGTGAACAACGGATCATTCCGCGGAGAAGTCCATGCAACCTAATATTGGGTTGCTGATTACTTGTAACTTTTTCTTGCGAAGTAAGCTTCCAGTCGGTCTGAAGGATAGCTTGACGATCGTGAACAGCTTCCCTCCAAGACCGCTGGATCTTGCATGCAGCGATATGCTTCTTGGTGAACAAAATCATCCTACGCCTAGTGATGAATCCGCGAGCGTGACTTTGGATGATTTGGGCGCTGACAGCTTCCGTTCGACCTTGCACAACACTTCGGCAGTTGGCGTTTTGCATCGAATTTGAGGAGCAGTGGCGAAAACCGTATTCTTCTTGGCGACGCTCTCTGGAACGCAGTACTCGTTGTCGAAGTCGAAGCTTTCTTCGCAGGCGTCGGTGCCAGCGCTGTATCTTTCTTGCAGATGCGTCACGAACCATTTTCTCTCGCTTAATCCAAATCTACAGCGGCAGATAAGTAAAAGTTGCGTTAACGAGACGAATCACAACGCAAGAATGATCTAGCATTACCTTCATATACTTGCGCATCGTGACCACTTGCTCGGTGAGGACTTTCAACTTTTTCACGAGGGCCTCGTTGTCAACACTATTTTGTACTTGTGAGCCTTTCATCACATCACTTGGCCTTGCTAACGTAGTCGTATCCAGTGGCTTCATCGCGCTTAAACTAGAGACTTCGAGGGCTGTCATGGTTTGTGAAGATGGAGGAACAGCTAAGTCTGCTGCTGTGAGAGCAGGTGTTCGAATGCCATCTCGTTGTAGAGTATTCGCAACGGGTTCCTCAACATCCTGCTCCCACCGTATCGATTTGTCCCTTTTAAAAACACTACCGGATAGTGTTGATACATTACTCTGGTCGAGCTGTGCCTTGTGGTCCTCCTGGATGCGTTTCCAAATTTCCATTTTGCTGTCATGAGAAAGCGAGTTGTCAATAGCAGTTTGATCAGTACTGGTATCATTGAGAGGATGATGTCGCTGAGTTGGAAGAAGACGTTCAAGGGGAACCGGTGGTGGAAAAGATCCCCCAGGAATTCCTTGCACTGCTATGGACCCTGTCACGAGAAATTCGTCCAGAGCTTCTTCTTGGCCTTCGAGTATTGCTCGCTTGAGAAAATTCAATGTGTGTGGAACTGTTGTGAGCTCTTTGTGTCTCTGTCCAGACATAGTAAGACCACCGTCGTTGCTAAGAGGTAAACGAGGGAACAACACCGCGAGGAGGCGCTGTAGTTGACCACCACTGCGCACAACCTCAAGCACGATCGGATTTCCATCAAAAGCGAGAAATTCCAGCATTGATAACTGAAGTCCGAGGCAGGCAACTCCACAAAGCTTCACGGGAAATAATTTCGCGGTTATATAGTGACATTGTGTTGAGACTCAGCATGACACTGAAGATGACTTACCTTGTCGATCTGGTTTCTGGCAAGTGAGAGACGTCGAAGACGAGACGGGAAGAGTGTTGCCGAAAGCGATGGCGAGAAGGCCCCCAGTATGTTGTCTGACAAGTCCAGCGTCTAAAATCCAGTCAAACAGCACAAAGCTAAATTAGCTCGCACATTTTGAACCACTACGCAGCTTGCTCGCTCGCTTTCACCTCCAGTAAAGTCAGTCCCGCTAATGGAGGCCATTTGGTAATTCGGTTGTACGATACATCCACTACTCGTAACTCCGGGAGCAGTTGAAGGAAGTCAATCGCCGTAAGACTGTTCTCCGCGACTTTGAGTACTTGCAAGGCTGGTAGCAATGCCAACAGATCAATGGATGCCAAGCAGTTCCGAGACAGGTCCAAGCTCTGCAGACGTCGCAGCGCTTGGATGCCATTGACACTTTCCAGTTGATTACTCGACAGATCTAACTGCAGAGCACAAACCCAAACGAAACTCGTTCAAAACCACAGGACTGCATATCTTTATAGGCCCTTCAACTGACCTGGCTGACGTGTTCGAACGCCCCGATCTCATCGATGCTACGCAGACGGTTGAGCGACAGATCCAGCGCGTACTCCGCGTCGTCTCCTCTTTCAATCTGGTGGCGAATATCGACTGGAATCTGCTCCAGCTGCACGATCCGCTGCTCCGACAGGTCGAAGCTGTCCATTCTTGTAACGAACCAAGCGTGCAGGGTCGGCACCACGGTCGTTCATAATTTGTTTCTAGGACTTCAACATGTACCACAAATATTCGACCATCGAAAATCTTATAATAATGCCCCCACTTGAGTGACAACCGCGCCAAGTGCTCCAATTTGTTTGAATAATATTCCACTAAAGTATGGCGCCTGCCGCGGGCGAGGACGTCACTGCGGCCGTGGAGGTGCGCAGCTTCGGGCAGCTGCAGAGCCAGCTGCGCGCCATGTCGTACAGCGAGGTAACGAGCCTACCCCCGCCCTACCTTTTGCTGTCCTCCACTCTACTGACTCGGTTTCCTTTCAGCCTGTGGGGGTGGAGAGCGTTCCTCTTGTGCGCCGCCTCCTTGGAGACTTGGTGGCGGCGTCTGCGGCGCGCGAGGCGACGGACAATAAGCTGGAGAAGGCGCAGAGAGACGCGCTCGAGTTCTCGCAGATCCTGCTGCCACTACGCAAGGAGAACGCGCAGCTCACGCGGGAGAACAACAGTGTATGTAGGGGAGAGAGGGGTAGAACGATGGTAGTCTGACTCTATTATTGATGCAACAGCTGCACCTCGAGATCATTCATCAGGAAGAGGCCATTACCGAGAGGGAGAAGGCCTGCGAGCTGCAGCTTGAGGGGCTACGTGACGACGTCAAGAAGCTGCAGTTCCTCAACGGCCAGAAGACGCAGCAATGCGCCAAGAAAGTAGGTAGAATCAAAAGTAGAATCGTTCTACTTTTTTTTCTTCTATCCTAACAAGTTGTGCTCTACTATTTCTACAGGAGCAGGAGGTGGCCAAGCTGCAGGCGCAGCTGGAGCGCGTGCTGGCTACAGGTACAGGCAACGGCTCGGCGTCTATTGAGATGAAGAGCTCCGATGCGTCGCAGTCGCTGCGGAGATTGTCCATGGACAGTCAGCAGACGAGAAAGGTGCAGCAGCAGGAGGAGCAGCAGGCGCAAGTTGCCAAGGACCTGCAGGAGCAACGGGCAGAGCTCACGACGGAGAATGCCAAGCTGCGGGCGCAGTGCGACCAGTATAACGACAAGTTGGCCAAGCGCGAGCAGGAGATCAACAGGCTGTCGAAGCTCTCGGTTCAGACCGTGAACGACCAGGACGCGTCAGCCAAGAAGCTGCAGGATTTGGAGGAGCGGTATCAGACGAGGTCGAAGCAGGAAGCGGCTGATCTGCAGGTGGAGCAGCTGAGTACTCAGGTGGACATTCTCAATGACCAGGTGGCCAAGTATGAAAGTCGACTGAAGGAGGCAACGGAACAGATACGGCGTAACAGCGACATCACGGAGAAGCTGCAGTACGTTCGCTAGTTGCTGCTTTATCCTCACGGGACTTCTAGGGATAACTGACTGAGCGCTTCTTATTTCAAGGGAAGCTGAGCTGGATCGAGAGCACTTTGTCAAGGAGCTGAGAGTGCTGCAGGCCAAATATTACGTGGTGATGGAAGAGCACTCGCGGTGCAAAGACTCACATCACGAGCCAGGCAGTTCTCCGGTTCCCCGCATTCCCGTATCCGCCGGCTATTCGCCAGAAGCAGAAGATGAAGACCAGCTTGCAAATGCAGCGTCACTGAAGGAGCAGGTGCAAACGCTGTCGACGCACAAGGACCGCCTTGAAGATGCTCTTCGCGCTATGCACTACGACAAAATCTCGTACACGAACGCCCTCGCGAATGCGAATTCGCATAATCGTGTGCTGACGAGCGATTTAGCTCGCGCTGAAGCGAAATTGAAGGAGATCAATGTGGAGAAAGCGAACCTAGAACAGGCGCTAGCAGACGCTCGGGCGTCTCTCGATGCACACTCGCGCGAGCTCGACGTGCTGCGCGAATCTCTCAAGCAGAGTGAGGACAACCGCGCTCTCGATGGCGAGAAAAATGCTTCGCTGCATCGCGAGTTACGCTCCATGGACAAACTGCTATCCCAACGCGACGATGAATGCCGGTCGTTGAATCATGCACTATTAATTCAGAAGGGAGAAGTGGGGCGTTTGACTGGCAAGCTTGACAGGATGGAAGCAGCGGCTGGTGGTGCGGAGGGTGAAGATGGAGCTCAGGATGGCAGGAAGGTAGTGTTTGCACAGGAAATGAAGTGGCTGGAAGAAGAACGACACGACCTTCGCCGGGAGAAAGAAGAACTGATGCTTCAGGTCATGAATCTCGAGGAAGACTTGCAGAAGGCAAAGGCTTCACTGGAAGAGGCCGAGCATGAGAAGGAGAAGCTTTTGGAGAAGGCTAACGTGGCATCGAAGATGCAGAGCAACCTTGAAATCATGCTGGAGACGAAAAAACGTGAGTGCGCTGACATTCAGAGACAACTCATAGAGAGCAAGGACAAGGTTCGTGTGCTCACGGACAAGCAGAATCAAGCACAGGTCCTGCTGAGTCGTGCTGAAGAGACTGAGAACGAGAAGCTCGTCGTTCAGAACGAGGCGTTGGCGCTTAAACGGCACATGGAAGAGCTGCGTGATCAAAATGCTAGCTTGAAGAACAGGGTGGAGAATGACGATCTGTACACTAAGAGGCTATCGGACCAAATTCAAAAGTTGCAGGCAGAAGCTGCTGTAGCGAGCAAGAAGTGTTCAACGCTTGAGAAGGAGAAGGCAGAGCTGCAGAACAACTACAACAATGCAATGGTGGAGCTGCGCAACGCCCGTCAGACATCGAACCATTACCAGAACGAGTTTGAAAAGTTGTCGAACGAGGTGCAGGCACAACAACTCTCGCTCTCGTCTGGCCAAAACGCGCTTCAGTCTAGCCAGAGCTCCGTAAGTGATTTGAGAAGCCAGGTTCGACAGCTGCAAAGCGAGCTGAAGCTGAAGCAAAACAACTCACACCAGCTAGAGACACGACTAGAACAAGAAAAGACGAGTCACAAAAGCGTCCAGACACAGCTGGTTCTGCTTCAAGATGAGCTTTTGCAGGTGAAGGAGACAAACCGCGCTCGTGATATTGCGTTGAAGCAATTACGAGCCGAAATTCAGACCAAGGATCGTGCACTGACTGAGAAAACGGAAGCTGTTGAAAACTTCAAGCTGCTGATCGAGCAAATGGGGTCGTCTCGAGACCAAATGGTCTTCCAGACGAAGCAGCGACAGCAACAGATCCAGCGGCACAAACAAGAGATGGACGACCTGAACGCTAAGGTCAGCTCTCTGGAAAGCGAAATCTCGACGAAGAATAACGAGATCACGTCGCTGAAGAAGCTGACTCGAACACTGGACAGCGAAAAGGATGCCGTAAATGATCAGCTGGATGCATTGACTGAAAAATACCACGAAATCGAAAAGCAGAGCAATGAGCTTCGTAAGGCAGTGCAGGCAAAGAAGTCCGATGCTACTGGGCTGCAGGAGCAGATGGGCAATTTGGTGAACAAGTTGAACGAGTCCGAAGACAAGCTGAGCAAGATGCAAGCTCACCGCTCGCAACTTGAAAACGAGATTGACCGTCTCGAACATTTGAAAGGGGTGCACACTGCCGAGCTCGCGGCACTAGCACAAGACTTGGAGAATATGACGGTAGAGAATCAAGCAATTAGCGAAGAGTGCACCCGATTGCAACGAATGGAGCACTCTCATTCTCAGTCAACTAAGAACATGAAGCAGACCTCACGAGAAATTGAGCGGGAAAGAGACACGCTGCAGATTGAGTTGGAGGACCTGCGTCATACGTACAGATCTCTGATCCAGGAACACGAGGGGATGCAAAAAGCGAGGGCAGAAATATCTGCGCTTCAGGAAGAGCTTGCCGTTGTTAACGAATCATTGAGGAAGCAAGTAGATACGCTTGACAACCAGCTCCAAGCATTCAGAGAAAAGAACGCGACCTTAACGACCGAAGCTGCAACGTATCGCGATCAAGTTAGTTTTCTTACGGAAAAGCTCCAGAAGAATGAGGAAAAGCAAGACAACCTTCAGACACGAATGCAGCAGCTTGTGCAGGAGTTGGATGCCCAAAAACAGGTTTCGACTGAGATCTCTGCTCAGCGATATGGAGCCCAGGCTGAGAATGCTGCCGTTTCACAGCGGATTGTGCATTTGGAGTCAAAGCTGAGCAACTGCAAGTACGAAATCAAGTCTCTGCAGGACAAGCTGCATGGCGAGCAGTCACAGCGGCGAAGCCTGGAAGTGGTTGCATCTACTCTTCGTCAGAAGATTGCGACAAATGAAAACTTGATCTCGCACCTGGAAGAGCAACGGAATGCAATGGCTCAAGAAATTCAAGCGTCTCATCAGCGTCAAGTACCAGCTTCCACAGTTGTGATGGATATGTCCGAACTCAATCACACACCACCGTCTATTGGTCAGGCATCCCGCAGTTCGACACAGGGAGCACCCAATGCACAGAGAGAGCGTTTGTCCCCGCCACCCTCTCCACCCGTTTCGCCGTCATCGAATGCAATTGGGAGTACTCCAGAATCTGGTGGAAAAGCGTCCAGCGCGTCCTCGTTCCTCCCCCTCCACGCGCTGGAAGAAGCCCAGATGAAGTGCCAAGAGCTAGAAGATCGCCTGGCCCACCAAGACGACACTATCAAGGTACGGTTAGCCAAATTGTTTACAAAGTGCCGGGTGATAGAAATACTAATAACCCACATGTATATTTATAGCAATTGGAGCGATCACGAAGCAAGTTCAAGCGATTTGCGGTGAAATACGAGCGCGAAATTGAGCAGGTAACGGCACGCTTACCCGGATGTTCGAGTTCAGAGCCTCTTGTCTAATTAATTATTTCTTTGTTGTTTGCCAGCGTGATCGAAAAATTGAGGAGCTACAGAGCAGTTCCCATGCGTCTTCGTTCGTATCCCCTGACGCACGATCATTCAGATCTGGGTGCTCTCGTTCTTCGTCATCATCATCGTCTAGTCGTTCAAGAAGGCAACCTGTTAACAACGTCAATGCCTCCGACGTACCTGCATCATCTCAATAGAAACGGAAGCCTGATCTTGACAACGGAAGCTCAAAGTGAACTGCACGAATGCCCATCCAAAGCAGTTAGTGACAGACTGCACTGGCAAACTCCCTTATTTTTTTTTGCCAATGCGTGGGTTGTGAACTGAAGCGATGGCAAGCCGCGTCTTGGAAATAGCTCGAGCATGTGTCCGAATCGAGAGCCATATTTTTGGCATGCAACTATGGTCAGTTCCCTTCCGTCGCACACATACCAGAATGAAGCCCACGATTTCACCTCAAGGCGATGACATTCCCATGCAAGAACCTTGCATATGTAAAGAAGACACGTCATGTAGACCCAGCTCGCACATTCGACGATCACTCGATGGGTCTGCAGAGCGGCTGAAAGCTCTTCGAGGTCCCAGTCCAAATGACATCGTCCCGCTCGAACGACTTTCAGACCCGATGTCTACGCCTATCGATCGACCTAGTAAGGTGTCAAATACGCCCACAGCTCACCGACTCTCGTTTTGGCAGGCTTTTGGATTTCTTGAAATCCTGGTGTTGTTGTTCCTTCTAATCTCGATAGTGTGGACTGCGTGGTTGATCATCATGACACTGGCACCCAACCAGACAGCAAATTATCTTATGAACACTGACGACTACGACGACGGCCAGTTTTGGCTGCTTGTGGAGCAGGACATTGGCATCAAATTTGCCAGAATTGTTGGTTTGGCACTTGTCGAGATGGGCTACCTACATATCATGATGAAAATGCTTGTTTGGCGCAGCGTTCCAGCTCCTTTTGCTCGCAAGACGGGAGGAATTCGGAAGGCTAGTATCGAGGACAAGAAGTGTGTGGTGCAGACCAGAAGAGAGAGCATTACTCTAGCTGGCTTCTGGAAAGATCTGACAGAAATCAACGGGTCGTATCGAAAGTTTTGGGTAAGTTCATGATTGATCTGGTGCTAGGCTGGTTGTTCGATCTGACACTTACTCTATACTCTTCTGTTGATCTACATGTAGAATCTAACGCACAAAGTAGCAGATTTGACATCACAACTCGTTTTGTTGAGCAACTACCTTGAACAAGGCTTTCCAGAGATGTTAGTGTACGGATGGGCCGCGTTTATCAGCTGCAACTGTTTATCCTGCGTTCACAACATCATACTGAACAAACATTCGGCATTATCTGAAATTCTCGTAGATTCCATGTACGTTTGGCTTGTTTTCAACGATAGCAATCAAGGTTCTCTAATCACTGACGATGCATTTCCTACAACAGCTTCGATCTCATCCCCACGGTTGTTTATCCAATTTTGGTGCTTACATACTGTTACCATAATTTCCACTTTGATCATAAGATATTCCGCACATACCTTCAGGTGCTGCCCCCAGGAAGCTTCGAGATCATCGCTCGGCTGTTTGCAGACCCAGCGCAAGTGGAACTTTTTCGGATCAACTTCAACTCTCTCCGGGACCAAACACCATTGCTCCTAGTGATTCATCTACTCATGAACCTGTCTTTCTGGCATCGTCTCAGAGGAGTGGTTGAGGTGATGATGAGGACGAATCGGCGGCTGGTTTATCCTAAAAGAAACACAAAGTTTCATGTACGACATCAAACCAGGGTGCCAAAGTCGCTCGCATTGTTTTTCATGGTATCCAGCGTACTTGTGGTGCCGTATGCTCACTACGCAATCCAGAACTCGCGAACAGCTTGCAGCGCATACGGCACGTTCTTGGTGTACGCCTATCGATTTCAGTGGACGTCGACAGAGAATTATGTCTGTCCTTGTCGCACGCTGGTCGACATTGATCGGACCCCGAGAACATTCGATGAATGGACAAACCCTGTGGATATCACAGAAGAGGTGAAGACACTAGCTTCCTCCGGTGATCTTAAAGTGCTTCGACTCGTGAACAGGCAGTTGAAGGAGTTGCCAAACGAGCTTCAAAATTGCCAGCTCGAACATCTGTACGACTGTGGCAACATCTCATTTACCTGTAGTTAACCTGGATCTGACGCCACTCTGTTTCTTCCATTTGACAGATCACTTATCTACACATCCACCACCTCGTTTCCGGACTGGGCAAGCAGCTGGAAATCTCTTGAGTTCCTGTACGAACCCTGCCTCTAACTCACTGGTTTGTTCCGCCCAACTCAGTTCTGACCGCCTTGTGATTTTTGCGCAGACATGTGGAAGGCAAACAAGGGAGCGAAAACTTAGTGTATCTACCCAACGATTTGTTCAGCAACATGCCGCACCTACTGTTTCTCCACTTCGCGCTGCACACATCGCTGAAAAGCCTGCCAGCACTTGACGGAACACCAAAGCTCCAGACGCTTGAGTTAGCTCATCTGTTTGGGCTAACCAGGCTTCCTGACCTCGACAAGACACTGGATCTGCGAGGAATCGTCATCGCGTATCTTCCTCTTCTCGAAATGCTACCGGACTTGTTGTCATTGAAGCGGCTCATCAGTGTCACAGTGTTTCGTCCAAGCTTTCTTTGCTGCAATGGTTATCTGGGATCGTGTGACCTTAATCATTCTTTTTGTGACGCCGATACCGCGCATGGGTTCCCAGCAGCAACGTGCCTGACTGACAAAACGCTTGTCGCAAGCACGGCGATGGTGAATTTTCTCGCGAGCTTCGGCCCGGCAGTTTGCTTCAAGACACCAGACAACATACTCGAATTCGCAGACATCCCAACCAAAGCCTCGATTGACACGTGCGGGGGCGTACCATATCGTCGGTGCGACATTGTTGACCCCGTGAGCAACGAGTCTTTTGAGGGCATGTGTTACAACCTCCGGATGCAAGTTTTATCGTGTAATCCCGACCCCAACGACATCGCCGTGCGTAAACTTCATATTAGCTTGAACGTTGGCACTCCGTGCGAAGTCGTGGAAGAAGCGTGGCTTGGGTGTACCGATAGTAAGCGTTGAAATGTCTTCCTAAGAAAATCTTGACCAGTGATCGGGTAAACGCCATTGTGGAAGTTGCTGCCAATGAACATCCTCGGCCCTCGGACTTCCCAGCGGCTGCAAAATCCAAAACAAAGGAGAAACCCCGAAAGCTACACGACCGAAGTACGCATTGAATGGGTTGTTCCAACGGGGTTATCTCCATCTTTTGTACCAATCGCTGGTCCTTCTAAAGGTTTTTGTGACTCACTCGACATAGAAGAAGAATCGGACTGCACCCTCTCTTTCTGGATAGCATTTGGGCCTTTCGCAACCTTTGTCCGTACTTAGTTCCTGTAGTGCTTTAGCTTGTCTATATCGTTTGTCACGGCGCACAGTATCCTGATACAGCCAACACTGACAGCAGCAGAAATGAAAGCTTGTTGCGATGCGGCTCCGGTTGCCACCGTTGGCACCGTGGAGACTGTCGCAGAGAGCGAAGCGGTTGCCGAAGGCGACAGAAGGAGGGACGTGGCGAAGAGAAGCTGCGGAGTAGTTGAAGTAAGGATGGATGGCTGGCAGAGCGAGCCACAATGCATGTGTGGTGCCAAGTAGCTGAACAGTCTCAATCAACCAGGCCAGTAGCAAGTGAGAAGAAGGACAAGAAGGACAAGAACAAGTTTGTGTGTTTATTATCTTCTTGACTACGTCGTGCCGGATGGACTGCTGTGACTGCCCAGCGCACGTGAATCGCAACAAAGCTCACCACCGGGGCAACATCCAAAAATGGTGCACGAGTATCCTGCAAAGCGTCCCGCGCCTACTGGAAGTCGTCGTTTTCCGACACCGCCGACTCTATCACGTTGAGAGAGTGGGGAGCGGAAGAGGCCTTGCCTCGGGTCTCACGCCACGGATTCGTCGGGCACTCACGACGGAAGTGTCCCAGCTGATTACAGCCGAAGCAGCGACCACTCACACGCGGCTTCCGCGGCGGACGGGTCGACTCAGCCGACGAGATCTCCACGAGGGTAGGCCCTTCATTGACCTCCGATCGAATGGCGTATCCTTGCGCCGAGCGCACGCAGTGGTCCTCCAGCATTGCGATGTGGACTGCTTCGTTTAATGTCTTTGCTTGGCGACGAAAGAGTTCCGTCCGCACTGGACCCGGGCGAACCCCGTCCATGAAGACTGCCACCTTGACATCCTCAGAGAGGGGAGCTCCGGCCATGGCGGCTTCCAAGT
>LGSN01000472.1:0-34987 GCA_001314375.1 Phytophthora podocarpi | reverse complement strand
CTGGAGGTTAAAACCGCCTCGCTCAGCCAAAACAGAACCCGGTAACGCGTGTGAGACCTCATTAGAAAGCTCTAGATAAGGTGAGCCCCAAAAAAAAGCACGGCTGCTTGGCGTGGTCAAGAGAATGCTGTCGAGAGTTTGGCTTGATTTTGCGGTCTAAATTTCACCCCCTTCCCTCCTAAACCCTAACCGCAGCGTGTCAAACCGCCTAAATCACATTCGGTGTAAATTCTGTGGGATTCACCGAATTTAGACCGAATTTACGCTCTATTTTCTGTAGCAGTAGCGTCTCCCGCGTGCTCCAGGCGCGAAAATATTTGCTGATTTGTGTGTCTCCTGAACACCGTCGGAACCCCAGGTGATACTAACACGAACGAATACCCTCCTTCTTCTTGTCAACATCCTGTTAATATACTTCCAGTAGGTCCGCGATATGGCCAAAACATTAGGATACTTGCGGACGGAGAATGAGCCATAATAAATAGCACCAGGCAACCGCGTTCAAATTGGGTATGAGGTGCATCTTTTGTTGCAGAGCTCTTCTTGTTGCGGTAAAGCAAAGAAAATCTAAAGGCAATATCACGATTCATAGGCTCACTGCTCAGTACAGTATGAGCGGTGCTCGCAATGGATTTCATTGCGCAAGAGGATTGTGTCTTGTTCAAGCCGGGTGCAAATCTCCGCATCACCCCGCGCGGTTGCGAAGTGGCTCTCTGCCTCGCGTGTTTTCAGCCTCCACTTCAGAGAACTTCACAGAGAAATGTGCACTTATGAGTGTCCGTAGTGGTAGAGCTATAGCGGGGCTGGTGACTCGCAGAAGTTCGCTTGCCACCTTCATATCACGTGGAGACGAGTACAGGACGAGCATATGACAGAAGCCGGACCACGCCAAGATGGCACGTAGGCGGCTTCGTGCATGCACACATGTTCCAAGCGACAAACTGGAGGAAGCACCGCACCCAAAGGCTACAGCAGCCGGTCTCATCTCAAGCCATGGAGCCATTGAAGATGCACGTCATGTGGGCTGGCTCGTCTTCCCGTTCGTCGACTAACCAAGTCGCCACGGGTGTCAGTCAATACCGGTATCCGCCTCAAGCAGCAATGGCAGCAAAGGAGAAGTGCGGCGTGCTGTGATCGGAGCAAAGAGTTTTTGCCGCCTTCAAGACCCCGCGAGCATCTGGATGCCGCACAACCCGCTACGACTGGCTCGCTGTCATAGCTCCATGCGAAGCATATCTCCGCTCGTGGCTCAGTGCGCGACTGGCCACCACGTGGTGCCAAGTTCGACTTGTTCGCCACAGCCAAAGAGCCCTTGTCGCTGGTAATCAATCACGACCCCAGCCAGCCGGGACACGAGACACCTAGGAAAGTCTAAATTATACTAGTAATACAGTAGCATGGTGACAGCCTGTCGCTGACAGGTCTCAATCCAATACTGTACTGTACATGTAGCTTCATTACCGCGGGCGGCCGTGCTCCGAGCTCTGCTCGCTCCCCGCCGCCATGTCGACGAGCATAAAGCACAGGCTCTGGAAACGCAAAAGGTCCTGTGGAGATCGCGGGCTCGCATCGCGGCGGTAGAGGCCACAGTTGCCGTTGTCTATACCATCAGGAAGGATATTCTCAACGATTGGCCAAAACATCTGACTTTTGGCCAATCGTTGCGGCTTGTTTAGTCCTGAGCGTCGCTTCGCAAAAGGCAACAATACGATTGAGGTCTCTGGCTCTTTTCCCCTGCTGTTGTGAGTAGCGCTTGCCCTCTTTCACTCCCAAGTTTTCCCCGGAAACGGAAGGAAGGCTATAACCGACTGGAACAACAAATTTGCTTCCTCGGTATTTGCGTCTACGCGCCGCGGCGGCGACAGAAAAAGCAAAGCGAAAGCGGAGAGAGAGGAGCAATTGACCGACTACCTTCGGACCAAAGCGAGGACAGCGACTAATCGGATCAGACGCGCTCGCGACGGACGCGTACTCAGCGGGAGGAAAAGCAACAGGAAAGTCAGCAGGACAGTCAGTCTCGAACGATGTGGCCGAAATTCACAGCGGCCAGCACGCTGCTGCTTATACAGGGCGCGACAGCTCAGGGTACGTTCTTTTTGATACAGTGACATAAGGTTCTTCGCTCAATCTAAATCCCGTGCTGACTCGCGTGGCAAACGCACGTTTTGTCAACGAATGATGCAGACTGCCTGCACACAGTGAGCGTCTTAGACGTCGCGGGCGTGCAGTGCGTGTCTTCGGCGCCCTGCTCAGGAACGTACTACGCGTCGGGGCTGTCCCAAGGAGTGGGCGCGTGCCCCACCGGGGCGAGCTGCGCGCTGCTGCCGGAGACGCCCATCATGGGTTGTGCCGCCTCGGGCCGCACGGACATCGTTTACGTGAACGCAGACGGCACGCTGACCAAGGACGGCAAGTCGGTGACGCTCTCGGGCGCGTCCTCGTCGACGTCGGACACCACAACGGCGCCAACTAGCAGCACGAGCAGTACCACGAGCAGCGCTACGAGCAGCAGCTCTAAGAGCACCACGAGTAGCTCCACGGGCAGCAGTTCTAAGAGCACCACGAGTAGCTCCACGGGCAGCAGCTCCAAGAGCACCAGTAGCTCTTCGACTACCAGCAGTTCTAGCGGCAGCAACGCGAGCTCCGGTTCGGGATCCACGACCAGCAGCTCTGATGGTAATTCTTTTGGTTTTTCTACTGCCATGAGCACCAATTCAGAGGATATTAATCCTGGCACTGACATTGCAGGTGGTTCAGATGCCAGTAACTCAACTGCCGACAGCAGTAGCAGCAACTCAACGACCTCCAGCACCAACAGCTCTACGTCCAACTCGTGGTCTTCCGAGTCCGCATCGGGCAGCTACACCATCTCACCTGGCAGCAGCTCGGCTAACCAACAGGCTGAGTTCAACCCCGGGTCCATTCTGAGCGACGGCTCCAACGCGTCCAATTCCTCCTCGAATGATGGACTTGGCCTCAGCTCTACCATTGCCATCGTCGTGGGCTGTTTGGCGGTCGTAGCTATTGCAGCCGGCGCGCGGCTACTGAAGAAGGGCAAGGAAGCGGAGCTGGCAACGCCCGAGGCCGCGGGCGAACTTGAGGCCTATAATAACGGTGGCGGCGGTGGCGGCATGACTCCCAAGGAGAACGTGCTGCTACTCTAAGTTATGGCCGATGGGAGGAGAGATTCCGAGATGACAGAGGAGAATACGGTGACTGTGCAGACTTTTTGAACATGGGCCAGCGTTGGTTGCATGAACCTGGTGAATACAAATACTTGGCGCGGTACAAGCAAGCAAACAAGGAAGGAGGAAGCGCGTGGTGGTGGCGTTGGGTGTTTGGTGTCGTCGTGCATGGGCGTTGGAAGGCGGGGAGATTTGGTAGCACGTGTGAATTTTAGCTCTCTGCTCTTCCACTTTCTGGTCTCTACGATCATGTACGCAACGTCGTCTTAGTAAACTGCGCGCGAGCTCAGCAGGTATCATCTTACTTAAGTTTTCGTTGCTATTGCCTCGCGTGCTAGACCTGTCAGCAGAGACGAAAGACAAATTCCTGACACTCTTGCGCGTTTGACAGATGGACGGATAGCATGTGAGCCTCTCTCTGTCAGTCACTAACAGTCAGTTATCGCTGCATCGATGGTGGTGCGTATCCAAGCATCACGGCCGTGCGAAATGGTGCAGAGCGCCGAGCACGAGACGCATGCGTGCCTACGAGAAACGGCACACGAAACCGCGTGCGCTAAACGCGGCCAACTTGTCGAAGGATCGCTTGCAACATGTATTACTCTCAAGCCTGTCTCAATGAAACCTACAGCTTAGGTCGCCTTGGTCTTGGCCGCCGCCTTGGCCTCCTTGAGCGTGAACAGCTTGGCCTCGGGATCCACGACGCCGTAGTTGGCGTAGAGGCGACCGACCCGGTAAAAGGCCTTGAGGATCGGCTCGTCGCTCTTACGCACAAGCTCGGGGAAAGCCTGGTGGAAGGCCGCAGTAGCGCGGTTGAGCTTGTAGTGCGGGATGATGGGGAAAAGGTGGTGGATCTGGTGCGTGCCGATGTTGTGGCTCAGGTTGTCGATGAGTGCGCCGTACGATCGGTCCACGGACGACAGGTTGCCCTTGACGTAGGTCCAGTCGGAGTCTCCGTACCACGGGGTCTCCTCGTCGTTGTGGTGCAGGAACGTGGTGATCACGAGCATGGTGCCGAACACGAAGATCGGCGCGTAGTAGTAGATCGCCATAGTCTTGAAGCCGAACTGGAAGCTCAGGTAGATGGACAATCCCAAGACGGCGAACTGCGCAATGAGCGAGATGACCACAGCCGACACCTGACGCACGAAGAGAGGCTCGAACGGGTTGAAGTGGTTGACCTTACGGGGCGGGAAACCCTCCACCAGGTACGCGAACCACGCGGCGCCGAGTGCCAGGATCAGGTTGCGCGACATGGGGTGGTCATCCGCCTTGCGCTGCGGGTAGAAGATCTCATCGCGGTCGATGTTGCCCGTGTTCTTGTGGTGGTGACGGTGCGTGAGCTTCCACGACTCGAAGGGTGTGAGGATGAGCGAGTGGATGAAGGTGCCCACCACGAAGTTGAGCAGGTGGTAGCGCGAGAAGGCGCCGTGGCCGGCGTCGTGGCCCACAGTGAAGAAGCCCCAGAACACGAGGCCCTGCAGCAGGATGTAGCCGGCGCACAGGGCAGCGTCCAGCGCCCAGAAGCTCTCTACCACAGGCAGCGCGCGCGCGTAGTTGAGACCGAAAGCCAAGGACACGGCGATCACCAGACTGCGCACGGTGTAGTAGAGCGACAGAGACACCGAGGCCTCGAAGCACTCGCTAGGCAGCGACCGCTTGATCTCCGTCAGGGTCGGGAACTGGTACGGCTGCTTGGTCGCCATAAGTCTTGGCTGTCGGGTGATGGAGGACTCACTCAGGACTCTGTCTGCCTGTTGTGCCGCACGTGCTGGAATGAGCCGCCTGCATGAGGACGTGTGGCTACGAAACCACCTTTTGAGTCAGGAAGATCCCATAGTTAGTGCAAGGTAAACACGAGCAAGGCAAGGTGGATGGTGAATGTCAGGCACCGCCGGGACGAATGATGTCATAGTCGCTGTCCACCAGTCAGACATGAGGTACCGCGCACGTCCCGCGCAAATGGAAGAGGTGTGCAAATGTAGTTTATTTCGTTGGGCCATGCGAGTAGTGTACTGACCGACATGTAGAGTTTTTGACTTGGAGAGTTGTTTAACGGAAGGGCAGCACCACCTCGTGCTGCAGGATATCCTCGGCAAGAGGCCGCTGCAGCGCGTCCGGGTGCATCATGCTGGCGATCAGGTGCTGCAGCGAGTTGGAGTATTGTCTGTAGCGAACAGGTGAGCAAGCACGTTAGCACCGCGCACGTGGTCGCAACTGGCCAGAGAGTATCATAAGCAAGCGTACCGGAACATCACGAGGTCTCCGTCGCGGATCTTCTGCCATTCTTCGTCGCCACTCGCCAGCGTCGTTCCAAGCGCGAGCTCGTAGATCGTGGCTCCCAGAGCGAAGATGTCGCCGGCGCGCAAATTGTTCCGGTTGCCTTCGAGTAGTTCTCTGCATTGAGATGCAAACGCTGAGTTAGATCTCAAATTCTTGCAATGCTGTATGCAGCACGACGCACTTACCGACTAAGATACCGATTGTCGCCCTCCGTGATCTCCATGCTGCCATCAAGGTGAGCAACAGTTCCCAAGTCGCCGAGCTGCATGAGGCAACAGGTAGTAAATGTTAGCACAATGACGGAACAGATCATAGCAAATGAAACAAACCTTGTAGATTTCTCCCGGACCAACCAGGACATTTTGAAGCTTGACGTCCATGTGGACCATCTTCTTGCTGTGCATGTCGAACAGAGCCTGGCATTCACAAGTTTCAGTAACTTAGTTGACCAGTTCGACCAGCAAGTACACACACTGCAAGCAGATTTACCTGAGCGATATGGCACAAGAGCTTGCACAGAGTCTCCTCCGGGACCTTGTGAGGCGCATACTTGTTGACAAAACTAGCCAACGAGCAACCTTCTAGGTTTTCAAGCTGGATGTAGAGCAAGTCGTCTTCTATCCAAGCGTCGAAATACCGAACAACATGGTTGCTACTGCTTAGTGCTGCTAGTGCCTGCACTTCCCGTAAAGCTCGTTCACTGCGACAAAAGCGAGATTAATTCACATTCAAACAGAGAAACATGGATCAGCTCATGTCGTTACGTACGTGTCAGCCTTCCCACGAAAGTGGCGTTTGCTCTTCTTCACGGCGTATACCCAGCCGTCAATCTTCTTGATGCACTTGTACACCTTTGAAAACGACCCTGATCCGATCAACTGTCATACACAATGCAGCAACGCGTGTTAGTTTGTCCGCGCTTATCATTCCGACGACGGCAACCCGACAACCGACGTACCCCAAGCTCCGAAAAATCCGACAGATACTTGGCAACAGGCGACCCGTTCTTCGCTCCCACCCACGTCGACGGAAAAGATCGTCGTTTGCGCCTTGAGATCTTCTTCTTCCCTGACTCCGTCGTCGGCTCCGGCGCAAAAGGGTTTACATAACTCTCCGCCGACAAGAACGACGCAGCTTGCTCTCTACAGTGACAACGACAACAACATAACACAACGTGAGCAACACTTCTCAACACCCCTCCCACGCAGCATCTCTCTCACCCATTGGGTCTTGCTCTCTTGGCATTCACCACCACATTTACCCTTCTCGTCTGTGGCGATCCACTCATGTCCATGGACGATTGACTTGAAAAGGACGGCGGCCCCCTTCTCGCATGGCGTACGTCCATGTGTGTCATGTCTTGCGTAAGGTTCTGCACTTGTTCCTCCTGGACTACATCTGCATCACTATTAAGTCTCGGTCTCTTCTTCAACGGAGACGGCGTCGTCGGGTTGGACAGCGGAATGACCGGCTGATCTCTGGGCGTGAGGAAGTCCATGTCGTCCTGGCTGTACTGGTGCATGGGCGTGGCCATGCCTGGCGTATAGCAGCCCTGAGTCGTCGGCGGCAGACCGAAGCGCACGGGCGTATGCGTGGGCTCCAAGTCCGGCTCGCTGCGTTGACTGGAGCAGGCTGTGAAGTCGATCTTCTTGGGCTTCGGGCGGCGGCCCGAGTCGCTGCTCTGAGAGGCCAGCAGCATGGGCTCCTCGCTGCTCTCGTCGTCCATGACGTCATAGTCGATACGCTTCTGCACAGGCTCGTCCTCGTGCTCCTCCATGGCTGCGGCGCTGAAGCTGTTGCCCTTGGCCGAAGCTTCGAGAGACCGTCGAGCCTTGCGCAACTTACCGCCTCTGCGCTTGTTGTCGGCAGCCGATTGTGAGAAAAAATCGTGGATCGAGCGCTGTTTCTTGGCTTCGCTGAGGGACGAGCCGCCGGAAGAGCCGCCGTTCGTCCGCGCCTTGCTGCGCAGAGCGTTGAGCAGCATGACCGTGACAACTGAGACCTTTATTTTGAGTGGGAAAAAATGACCTAAGAGTTTTCCCGCCTTTTTCTGTGGGTTTTGGGTGAAAAGGAAAAACCCAAATGGGGCGACGCAAAAAAAACCATGAACAAACTTCAACTTGTTTTGAGATGGCTACACTTTCTTGCGGAGGAAAGTGCGACCCTGGAAGGGTTTGAGCAACCGACTTTGTCGTTTGCTGCGCTCTTGCTCTTCTGCACGTTGCCACTCGGCTGTTTCTTCAGCTTTACGTGCGTGGTCGGCGGCCTCTTGCTCGTGGCGAGCTTGCTCCTGTTGCTCAGCTTCTAGTGTGCTTTCAGCCAACGCCACTCGAACGAGTTCCTACACGAGTGAACTTTAGTCAGTACAGTCACTGTAGGGGAGATGCCATTGATTGCCAAACTGCCAAACGCACTGTGAGTCCCATACGATCGCCAACAAGTCGGAGTGGAAGTGGCTTCTGGCCGCTACCGCCAAGTGACCGACGATTGTACTTGGCAGACGCGTAGAATTCACAGATCTCGCAATCGCGAAAGACCCGGCAGAGTCGACACGGCCCGTCCAGTGTTTCTGCAGTGCCTCGACCAAACTTACGGAACGACCGCTCGTAGGCGTCGTATTGCCGCAGAATGGTAGCGTGGTCAGCATCTGCTTGGATGGCACGGAGGTAGTAGTCGTCCAGCACACTGAATTTTGAGGTGGCAGCATGAACCATGTTAGAAGCTGTTGAAGCACGAGAGAGAAATACCGACAACCAACGTACCTTTGGGTCGAGACGGGAGGCATGACTACCAGTGTGGCGTCTGCACTGCACTGCACCGTGCCGACACGACCAACGTACTTGAAGGCGGAGTAGACCCCAAACACTTCAACTTCTGCGAAATGGAGGAAGTTTTTGTTTTGCAGTTGTACTCGAACGAATTGGCCCACAGTGTTCGCCGTAGGAAGTACCCACTCTGTCATTCGCCTGTTAGTTCGAAACAACTCGAAAGTGCTCGACTGCACTTTTGCGGCTCGAAGACTAAACCCAAACATTGAGCAACCCGTGTTACCGCAAGCCGATCGTGACAAGATTGCTAAGCCAACGCACCCTTCTTTGCCTTCCAGATCTTTGAATGCAAACTCGCTCACGAAGATCCAGCACGGGAACAGCCGACTACTAAACTCGGACCTGCTTTTTGACGGATTCAACGGCTCATCCGTTCGATTCCAAAGCTTCGAGCAGACACGAATTAGCTTCGAGTTGAGATTTATGAGAGATGACCAAACAATTTACTTCACCCGAATTTTCTCGATGACTGCGGGTTGCCCAAGGTCAACTTCCCACCATGGCTTGTCCTCCAGCTACATAAGCAAGCATAGCGGGAACAATAAGTACAATATCTAAAAGAGCTTGCACTCTAGCTAGTCTTACGTGAGTGTGGATGCAAGTCGCTAGAGCACCTCCACTTTCCCCATTGACCGCCAGATGAGGTCCTTGTTCGTTGTAGATGGTGATCTGGCGACAAGGCTTACCAAGCGCGAGGTTATACGGTTCCACGTGCAAACATTTGAGTAGCTCTGGTTTTTCCACAAATGCACGCTACGTATCATGTGAATACCAGTCACCCATACAAACAACTAAATGATCACTTACGCTGGCATCATGGCCTGTGCAACCATGGTAGTTGCGACCCCACGTGTAAAGTTCGCCGTATGAAGACACAGCAGCAGTATGAGTGCCTCCGCATGCCACCTGGCGAATGCTAACTGCATCTAACTCCGGTACACGCTCCCACGACAACATGTACCGACTGAGTGCAGTTGCACCCCCGCACACGTACACTTGACCTCCAACCAGATTTTTGCCCCCTCCGTTGTATTCGGACGTAACCTCAGTACATATTGCTGAATGTGCCGTTCCACATGAGACCTGCCATACCCGGACTTTCTTGTTGGCGAGATCTCTCACTAGCGTAGGGGCAACTATTGTATCAATCACGTGTGACCCAAGCCCAAGGCGCCCGCCATTAGCGGACCCCCACATGAATAGCTCCCCTGCCGTCGAGACCGCTCCGCTGTGCGAAGCTCCACACGACACCGATCGGATTTTACGTTTTCCTGGGAATTTGACTAGCAGAGGTGTCAAGGAATACTGTTTGTACTCATCTTCGACAATACCAACACCCAGCTTCCCGTTACATGCTGACCCCCAAGTGTACAATGCTCCGTCCGAATCAATGGCTGCGCTGTGTGAAAAGGAGCACGAAACTTGACGCAGACTTAAATCCTACAAAAGTTTGTGTAGGGGTCAACGTAAGTAGATAAACAGAATCAGGTTGTAACCTAATTTCGTACATTGAAAGCTTCAACACGCTGCGGATGGTTTGCGTCGAAGCAAATGGCTCCTCGTTCGTTCGGCTGAAGCCCCAGACGCCCACTCGAGCCAATTCCACATGTGTAAAGTGATCTGCAAAATAATTGCAATCAGATAAGTTCTTATAAGCTTACATGTATGATTGCGACAACTAGTTAGGGATTTCGTACCCGTCGTGTGTCAGCAACGCCACATGAGAGCCTCCTGCAGAAACATTTGCTACGGCCTACAAGAGAAGAGTGGGCTCCTGGATTGCTACCAAAGCGATTCAGAGACAGCAAGCATGGACTTACTACTGCACCTCTGGGTGAGTGGAGCGATGGGCCTCTGAGCAATACGAAGAGTTCGGGTGAGTCTCCCAGAAATTTGCATCGTCACTATTATCTTACCGTACCTTGTAGTAATCCCGCTCATGTCAATCCGAGAATTTTCGCCTCGGGCCGTGAACTCCGGAATTGTGTTTTGAAGCTGCACAACTCTCCGAGCAGCTCTGGATTCGTAGGCGTGGTCCTATAGCAAAGAAGCAACCGTATAAGGACGCATTTTGGAAGTTGATAGGGAATGAAACGCCAAAGCACTCACTGCGCGGTCTATCTTCGCGATAATCCGTGCTTTTGCATCCTCTTCACGTTTGGCGTGCCGACTATCGCGCAATGCTTTGACATCTTGCCACTGCCAGGAAATTGATTAGCATTTTGTCGAATAATTGTATGACAACGATACGAAGGCGCCAAAATACCTCCTGCAGCATCTTGTCTTTTTCCTAAACCATCAATGTGGAAGTGCCGTTAGTCGTAGCCGTATTTTAGTAAAACTTTGAATACGCTAACGTACCACTTGGACTTGCTTATCTTGGAGATGTTTTTTGTCTTGACTGTATTCCTGCTCACATATCTGAATTGTGAATGCCAGGTCGTTGCTTATGAAATTTCACTTGCGCGTACCTTGATCACCCTTTCGGATTCTTTGAACGCAGCGTGCCCCACTTCACCCTTAACTTCGATTTCTAGCTCATAGCATTCTCCAAGTGCGAGGGACAAGTCCATTTTGGTGATATGCTCGAACTCAAGCCCACGAAGTTGGCTCGACGTGATGAGTTGTTCGTATTCAATCTTGGGTAACAGCACTTGCTCCATAAACAACAGTCGGGTCGCATTACTGGGAGGTAGCTCCCAAACGTCGTAATACATAACTACTTTTTTCAGCCTTCGTAGCAGCAAACAAGCGATCAGAATCGAAATAGTCAATTGCAGATGCAGATAACCTTCAAAGTACCTTTCATAGCGTTGGTTCTCCTCGTTTTGTCGGGCTTCAGTCTCCTTTTGCTCTTCTTCTCTCACTTCCATGTCAGTACCCCGTAATCCCTCGAGCTGTACGCAGAAGCATTAGACTAGTTTTACGTATTGCGCCTTTAGGAACTACTCTTACCTGCGCTGGGGTGCACATCTTCTGTAAAGCTGACCGAGGAGTAATCTTGGATTGCACATCCGTATCACTCACTTCTTTATCTTTCTTGGTCCCAGTTCCTTTGATTTCGTCGTCCGAGTCACTATCGAAGCCAGCCAGTCGTCGAGCAGATGCCTCCCACGTAGTATTTCTTCCTCCCCAACTGTAGACACTGCCCGAACTTGTGACGGCAAAGGCGACACTGTCGCTGATCGCACCTTGTACGATACTTCTACCCCACAATGGTCCTGTATTTGTCATCAATGTGGTAGATCGAAATCTTAGGCTTCGAACGAACTCGCGATTTTCGAAAAACAGCTTGGCAAGTTCTTCTTCGCCTTGGTTGTTTTGGTCGTGAGCGATTTCTTCGATTTCAGAGGATTCTGTGGGATTCAAATCTGCACCCTGATCTCTTTCGGCACGTTCATTTGATATATCCTTTTCACGAGACATTGCTCGAATATGCGTCTTCGTCTGCGAAATTGTCTGCTTATTCAATCGGGGAGGACCTCGAAACTTCCATCGCTTATTCTCTAATCTCCGACGCACATACTTGGACGCCGGAACATCGAGCTGGTTTCCAGGTTGAGGAGTAATTTTCTTCGTTGCTTGCTGTTTTGATGATGCTACTTTTGCTGCGTCTGGGCTTTGGTCGATCTTTTTCACTTGCTTAATGACCTTTGGTGCTGTTTTACTTGTTTGGACTTCTTGGTTTGTTGGATTTACGCGATAAGACCAGATTTCACTGACAGCCTTAAACCCTGGAAACAAGTCCTCATCCCGGGTGACGGGGTCACCAGCAAACTGGTCGTACTTGCCGCTACCCATGATGTACACTTGTCCAGCCGCATCCAATGCAGCCGCCAGCTCGTCTTCAGCTCGAATAATAGCTTTCTGACCCAATTGATCTCGCAATTCTTTGTCACGCTGCCGCTGTAGAAACTTTTGCGCTTCTTCGAGCGCGGCTGCCTCACGAGCCTCCTCTTCGTCTAAAATCGTTTCTAACATTTGCTGTAGTTTCGTTTGTCGTGCATGTTTCGGTACTTCTAGGCCTCTCTTCGTAAGTTCTTCGCGCACATCCACAAGTTTGACCCACATCGAGCGGAATTCCTGATAATCAATATATCCACTCTTGTCCTTATCATATTTTCTGAAGATTTTCTCTTGCTTTTCGTCGCTTACACCCATGCCAAAGTACTCCAGCACATCCTGAACAAACACATTTCGTCAGCCTAATAACTTCTGTAGCGTAACAGTATTCACACCAATTCCGTACAGCAAACTCCAGCTCATCGATCTGTCCTGTGCCATCCTCATCAAACAGCTCGAAGGCATCTCGAGGACCCAACAGCGTGGACGGAGAGAATCCAAGTGCGTTGCCTGACACGGGGTCCACAGCAAACATAGCCATCTTGAACTCCGTAAGGTCAATCTCTCCACCTCCGTCAGTATCGCATTTGCGGAAGATACGCATTGCCTTCGCCGCTGAGATGGAGATCCCCAGGTCCGGCAGCTAAAAAGTGCCAAAATCAATCATCCCTCAGCAACCAAAAGACTTTGAAAAAAAGCCGACCGACGTCCTACCATGGCCAGAAACTCGGATGCAGAAATGTTACCCGATCCGTCGATGTCGTACTTCTTGAACAGCTCTTCTGGCGATAACTACACGGCAGTTAGCAGCCTTAGTGTATCATCATCATCATGGACCTGTTGTGCTGGCACAAGTTCTGCTGCTCTCTCTTTACCTTCGCGTTGAGCACTGCAACTTTCCTTTTCTCGGCCTCCGCTGCTTCTCCCTCGTCCATACTCTCGTCCCCTCCTTCCTTCGCATAGCGGTCAATGGTCGCGTCGTCGTCGCTTTCGTCGCTGTCGGCACCGAACAGGTCCAAGTTCATGGCCTTGTCCCCATTCTTGCCCTTGGCAGACGCCGTCGAAGTGGCAGCAGACGACGACGAAGACCCCACAGCTAGGGATCCCCCTCCACCCTCGGCCACGCGACTGCCATTTCCCTTCTTCCCGAAGAGCCCCATCGATAGTGCGGAATGATGTTGAAGTAACGATTCGAAACAGCCAATCACGTCGTTTGGGTGCAAAAATGACGAAAATGGATACATATTTTGTACCCAACTTGAAGCGGAGTCCTATCGTAGGGTTCCTACGACACGCCTCACTTCCGCATTTATGGGCAAGGGACTAAGCGCCATTAGGAGTGATGGTCACTGCGGACTTTGAGACGCAGTTGGCGTCGGAGGGCGCATCGGGCAGTGCTGAGAGCCAGTTGGTGTTCCAAGAGGCGTTCGCGCTGGCGGAGAGCGTGGCGGCCAAGCTGCAGCTGGTGCACAAGACGTTCGTGCCGGGGACGCCGGACTTTTGGTTCTACTCGGCGCTGTGCACGTTGTTGGAGGTTCAGACGCTGGCGGAGGGGGAGGAGCATGAACAGGCGTGGCAGAAGATGGGGGAGAGCAAGATGCAGCTGGAGACGGTGGAGCGGGAGCTCACGGGGAAGAGCTGCTGGAAACGCGCGCAGAGGATCGAGAGAAGGCGACTGCTGCTGGAGCTGGAGCTGCAGTACCAGCTTAAGAGACCGAAGGAGGAGATTATGGTGGGTAGAGTAAGGTAGAGTGAATGGGTAGAGTGGAGGACTGATGTGGGGTTTTGTGGTGTAGAGTGTGACGCAGAAGATCACGACGGCGCTGCAGGTGAATCATCTTGACCCGGAGCCGGCAGGAGTGACGACTGAAGTCAGGAAGGAAACGTATCCGACGGTGGTGAGGTGGGTAGCCACGAGTTTATAGGGTGGATATGATACGGACATGTACCTAACGTGTGATTTTGTTGTAGGGAGGAGTTGCTGGACCTCGACACAATGATTCAAGGCAAGCTGGATCTGTTAAGGTTTAGTACCATGAGAGAGACGACGTTGAAGGGGATTCTGCATGATTTGGATGTCTTCGGCCGTGAAAAGACTTTCCAGAAGGTCCTCTCTTGGGATGGACCTGAGGAGGAACATTGGAAGATGCTCGAAGTGTTTTTGGACGACTATCCGTTTGAATACGCCGACATCCCAGGGTATGTTGTTGTCGTTGTCTGTATATGAGCCAACTGTTCATGGAAACTGATCTGCGTTTGTACTTTTGGACCTAGATATGTGGATATTATCGTCAAGGACGTCGAGCGTAAGAAGGAGCTCCACAAGGACTACAGCTTTAACTTCCGGGCAGCGCACCCTAACTTGTCCTTCCCGCAGCTGCTGGAATGTGCACAGCGTGCGCCTGAGCTGTTTCAGAGCAACAGCGAGTTCGCTGTTCGTGGAATGCAGCTTCTTCGAGCTGCTGCAGAGATAGATACCGCACAGTGCTCCGATATCCGAAGCTACGCACAAAATGAGAAAGAACTACAGCACATTGCGACGTATCTAGAGTTTTTGCGCGACTTTACTCCGACAGCGGTGAATAGTATTCGAGTGATGATATTCTACCGGAAACTAGAGCTTTTGAACGTGGTCTGGTGGACGAACCCAAGCGCCGCGACAGAACTGTTGAATTCGCTTGTGGAGTACGTGAAGATCGCAGGTGGTCCCACTTTGGGTACGTTTCACTACGTTGGGTCGTGTGGTTTCAATAGTGTGTCGCAATTGAACCACAACAAGATCATTAAAAAAAGTCTGAAAGCGCTATGGTCATCGACAATTGATGATGATGTCGTTTTTAACGCGCTTCGCATCCACTTGGAGAGCGACTTCTTAGATGAGCAGCACGCTTTGACAATGATTAAGCTGGGTAAAGGTGAATTCTCCGAGTGGGCGACAAAGCTGAAGGGCAAGGACCAACACTTATCAAGTCAAATGAGCTCATCAAAAGTGGTTTTTTGCGAGTCCAACCCGACCTACTTTTTGCCAGAAGATCCACTACGAATTTATGTGCGCACTCGTAACGTTAAGTCATTGACGGCCCATTTATACGAGATCAAGACGATGGAGTACTATTCACGCTTGCGACGTGAAATTAAGGGCGATATTTGTCTTGACGGATTGCTGCCGACAGAAGAACAGATGCTTGATTTGAGCCACCTTTCATCATGGCAAGAATCTCGAGTGCCGATCGAGTTCCGAGCTACGAAGAACTCTCAGCGTGGCGTGTTTGTGGTTGAAGTGTTTGAAAAAGGAATCACGTGCCGGGCTATCCTACGCAAAGGATTCCTTCGCCACGTTGAGCGTATTACAACTCAAGGCCACGAGTTTACAGTGCTGGATGAGCGTGGCAACCTGATTCGAGACGCTCGAGCTCTTGTTCTCAACGTGAAGTTTGGTGGTAGCAGAGCGCAGCATGGTCGCGAGTATGCACCAGACGAAAACGGGAGTATCGTTATTCCATTCCGCCACCCAAACGAGGTCACTTCACGCGACAAGTTCGCCATCGCGTTCTGCCACCGGTCGTTTGGCAACTTTCATGGATCGTTCAGCTATTTGGCGGAATTTTTTGACGTGGATGTCGACATGCACATTGATACTGAACAGTTACTTCCTGGCTCCATTGCCCAGCTTGTTACTCGCCCACGCCTTCTCGTTGCGGGTCTTGCGGCGGGTGAACCGCTTGCCTTGATTGTTGATGTGAAATTGGTGATTGAATTCGATCTTGTCAACACTAGCAATGTCGGCTCGAGTTCTCACAAGGAAGTCCTATCATTTGCATCCATGCAGCAGATTGTGGACCATCCTCCTTGCTTTGAGATCCCTATGGATGCTGAGGGTTTCAATATCACACTAGAGGCTCATTTTTCTCTGCCTAACATGGACCTTGACCCTGGTGTAAAAGCAAGTGAGTTACCGAAAGTGAGCGACTCCAAACGCTTCGAAGTTCAACGAGTGAACAATTTTGATGACACGTACACAGCGCATTTTGTTCGGAGGCCGCTTGAACTTGGGAAGCCATACAGCCCAAACGAATTTCGCGTACTTATGCTTGGTCACAACGGAGAAGCGGTTCCGAACGCATCAGCTAATTTCAAGTTTAAGCACGTCCATTCTACAGACTTAATCGAGGTGACACTTCAAGCTGACGCCTCAGGGGAGATTAACTTGGGAAAACTCCAAGACATTCAACAACTCACAGTGGAATTTGGGGCTCGTCATGGATCCACTAGATCTTGCAGTTGGGAGTTGCCGAATCTTCGTTCATACCGACCGCAAATTGTTAACTGTTCGGTGGAAGAAATTGTGGAGATTCCGATTCCCTTCGCGTTTTCGACTAAAGTGGAGGCATGGGTCGAGGCAAAACTAGTGCCAGTTTGTGAAGTCGTTAATACAGTGCTTCAAAACGCAGCGCATTTTTCAGAAGTCGAAGTGATTAAGAGCAAGCTAAATTGCCCTGTCAGTATTGCTGTTCGAATAAGGCGTGCCGGAAAGTATGTGGTCTACATTCGACCACTCAATCTCAAGTATCCTGTGACAGTGTGCGAAATGAAAAACACGCAGGTTTCTCTGCCGCTGGGCCTGATCATTCAGCCAACACAAGTCCTGCTTGCCACGCAAACCTTGCCTTTGACAATTTGCTCGCAAGAATTAAAAACTGACGACAAGCAGAAGCTGATGCTAGAGATTCAATTACGGAACGCATCCAGAAAGTCGACGCATGTGCTGGTGCTACTGAAGCATTTCCTGGATATGCGCTCGAAAAAAGTGAGCGAGGTGATTGTGGCTGATGGGTTGACGCCTGTTACGAGTTCTGGAGTTCGCTTGCCGAGGTTGTCTTTCCATTCTTCTCCACTCGAGAATGACTTTTTGAAAATGCGCAAGATTAGTGATGAGTACGCTTACATTCTTCAACGACGAGCGCTGGTTTCCTCAAACCAAAACTCTTTGCTCCTCCTCGGATCCTCTTCGCTCCCAAAACCGTCACTACTTCAAAACCCGCACATTATTAGTGAGTCGGATATGGAGGTGGTGACAGTAGAAGCCGGCGACGAGGTGACAGGATTTAAATCTGTGGTAGCACATGATATTCAGTCGGGAGGAAATTCGATTCGGATGAAGAAGCGAGCATCTCGGAGAGCATCGGCAGGGTGTGGTGAATTCGTACCGAGTATATCGTTTCTTGGTCGACAATCACAGCTCATAACCTCGTCCGTTGTGAACCCGGAGGGCCTTGTTCGCATTGAACTGAGCGGCCTTCCTTTCCTTTCGAACGAAATCGGATCATTCGAGGTCTGCACGATTGCATTCGACTGTGAAAGTGGCTACGTTTGCACACAAGAGCTGGTAATGGCACTTCCAGGCCAGGAAAATAAGTTGGAGATACCCAAGCGCGACATCCGCCTTTCGGTCGAAGAGGCCCTTGCGACGTCTGAGCATTTCCATCAAGGCGACGGCCACGAATGTGTTCATCCTGGCGAAGTGAAAACTCTACCGCGCTCATTTTCCAGCAAGTACGCATTATATGAGAGCCTCAAGGACGCTATTAATCTGTGGCCGACGCTTACACCCGCAAGTGAGGTCGTCGAACTAGCAGGAAAGTTGAAGGGATGGTGGAATTTTAGTCCCCGTGAAAAGAACAGATTCTACTACGCCAACGCGTGTGACGATTTACACTTCTACCTCTTCCGGAAAGACCCAGAATTTTTCAGGCAATCCGCCGAACCGTTGATTGCAGGGAAGATCTGCAAGTCCCTGGTGGATTATTATGTTCTTGGCGATGATGCAAGTTTGCGGCAGTTCTATCTCGGCCCAGCTGTATTCCAGCGGTTGAGTTGCGTCGAGAAACTATTGGTGGCCGAAAGAATGACAGATATGGAAACAAAGACTCGTATTTGCCGAGCTGTTATCCGCGAAATTGAATCCACCTACCCTTCGGATTGTTCGACCGCACTTGCTTGCATGTTCAATACAGTGCTGTCCCAAGGCCAAGTTGAACCGTCAGCCTCACCGCCTCCACCAGTCGAGCAGGCTTCCGCAATGGCTTTCGGTGGGCGACCAGATGCCTCTAGACTACCGGGTGCACCAAGAATGCTTCAGCGTTCCTATGCTCCCACGTCTCCTGCCTATTCTCCCACGTCTCCAGCCTATTCTCCTACATGCCCTGCAGCGCCCATGGGCTTAAGCTATGCTGCTGGTGCGGCTCCATGTTTTGGGTCCTCTTCTGCCTTTGGAATGGCAGCCCCGCAATCCGTAATAGAAACTATTGGGGGTTCTGAAGATGATTTCGGGGTAAGAAGCCTTGATAGCGAGAGTGACAGCAGCGAAAATGAAAGCGCCGATGATGAAGATGACAGTGATGGAGAAACTGAAGCGGAAGACAAGAAGAAAAAAAAGAAAGTGAAGCAGGAGGCACCCTATATCCCGCCTGGCAAAGTCCGCAAAGTCGAAGAAAAGCGCTACTTCACCGGCCAACATCCAGCTCTTACAGGCCGTAACATGTTTTGGAAGGAGTACGCTGAGCATATATTGCGTTCACAAACTGGTGATGCAGATCGGAAACGCTTCGTGTCGTCGTATTTCCCAGAGGCTTTGGTCTCAATCACTGAAGGGCTATTTGCACTGGCAGTGCTCGACCTCGATAGTGAAGCAAAGCCGACCGAAGTGCTACTGTCCTCTTCCGCAGGAACCCACGTGACACTTTCCCCTACAAACGATGCTATTCTTTACCATCGAAGCATTGGTCCTGCGCAATGCGCTTCAACCACTAATAGTGTCTTGATTGTGAAACAACGTATTCAAGACGAAAATGGCGACTCCAACACTGAGTTACTTGTCAACAAGATTTATACCACAGTCGTCACATTGAGCAACATTGGCTCGGAGCATCTCACGAATGTCAAACTACTGCTCCAAATACCTCAAGGCACTCTTCCGATGGGATCAAATGGGTTCTACACGAAAAACGAGATCACAAGTGTGGCGCCAAATCACACCAGCGAATTCATGTTCTCATTCTACTTCCCGGAAGATGGACTGTTTGCACAGTATCCTGCACGAGCATCACTTGAGGGGCTGGTAGTTGGTTGGGCAAACCTGCAAGACAATGCAATAACTTGTAAGGTGGTTCGCAGTGCTACCCGTGTCAATTTGGCTTCGTGGGCTGACGTTAGCGCCCGAGGCTCCTTGCGAGAAGTCCTGCAGTTTATGGAATCTGCAAAATCTAGTGTGAAGATTGACTACCAGAAGTTATACTGGCGATGCCATGACGAAGCTTTTTTTCGTGGTCTTGTGGACCATCTGAGGGATAAGATGTTCTTTGTGTCAGGCATCTGGAAATACGGGCTACTTCATCGCGATGAGCAACCAATCCAGGAGTTCCTCACTAGCTCGAATGACGTGACTCAATCCGTTGGTAGTGGTTTCTGCTCCACTTTTGTGGATGGAGCACGTTTGTATCGCAACGAGCGGTTTGCATCAGCATTTGAGCGCTTCGATCACTGCGAATTTGGGCCCTTCTTAACGAGACGCGTGCATCCTGTGACGGGTAGAGTGGATACGCAGGTTTCGTGGGGAGAAAAAACGAAAACTTCGGGCAAGCACATTTTGAATGCTGAGGCGAGAAAGTATTTCGGGGAACTTTGTCAGAGGCTGGGCACTTACATTCGAATGGATGGTCAACACCTGCTTGTAATGGCGTATTATATGATTCTCTTTGACCGAATCGAGGATGCACTCAACATTTTCAGTCGTCTAGAGAGTATTCTCGCCCCAGAGCTGAAGATCACAGTGCAATACGCCTATTTGGCAGCCTTCCTCGACTTTTTTCGCAGCAATGGTCAACAAGGCCGGGTGTTCGCTGTTGCTCGTCGTGCCGTTTCGACTTATGCGAACCACCCGCAGCCTCGTTGGCGCCAACGTTTCCAGAAAATGCAACAGTTCGTGGAAGAGTATGACGCCTTTGAGGTTCAGAGCTTGCGTCGACTTGAGGACATGGAAATGATGGAGACTGCAAGTGATGACCAGTTAAACCGAGAAGCTACGTCGAGCACCAGGGGGAGCCAAGTTAAGCTCGAAGCAAGTGTGGGTGAAGGTGCTGTGGTGTTGTTATCGCAATCTCTTGGACAGTGCGAGCTCTCGTTCTACCCAATTGATGTAGAGCTGATGTTTTCAACGGAGCCTTTTAACACGTTTTCTGATTCTGCTGCGTCTGCATCAAGCCTTTTGCTGGTTGAGCCTCGACAACAGCTATCTGTTAATCTAAACACTATTGCAACGGATGCAAACATGGTGAAGACGATAGTGTCCATTCCGGACGAGCTACATGCAGCGCAGATGATGGTCAGGGTTCGTGAAATTTCGTCTTCCCGAACGGTGAGCAGCGCTGCTCCGCCTATCGACATCATTCGGCCGTATTTCAACTCGAGTCTGAATGTCGATATCATGACGCAGTGTGGTATACTTCAAGTTTTGCATGATGGCTTACCAGTGCGCTCGTGCTACGTGAAGGTGTACGCCAAGGTATCATCGACAGGTGGCCGTACTAAGACCGAGTTCTACAAGGATGGCTACACCGATTTACTAGGCAAATTCGACTACGTCGGTATCAACGGAGACCTCATTTCCAATGTCGAGAAGTTCTCCATTCTCATCTCTCATGAGAAATCCGGTGCGAGTGTGAAGCAAGCTGACCCGCCCGTACTCGCAGCCATCGTCGGTGATTTCAGCAACAAAAAGGAGCACAAGCTGCTGCTTTATTGAAATGTATGGAGTCGCACAGTTGATTCTGGACATGAATTCACATTTTGATACTGGATCTCTTGTCCAAATCTGTCCAAATTGTCCAAAAATAAATTGCACTATAAGTGGTTAGTTTACCGGGATTGTCCAAAACCAGTCCAAATTTACCGACTCCAGATAAATTACGGGTAATTTACCAAAATAAATATAGGTTACTTTGAGCTAACTCGAGGGTTAGCGATTGGTTGGACTCAGAGGTTGGAAAAAATCTCTTGGCACGCATTTTTATTGCTAGTGCATTACGCAGTCGTGTCCTGCAATACTACACGAGCTCGCAGTCGGTTATTGCAATATGTCGTCGTTGCGCAATACAGTATTTTCCAGTATTGAGTATCTTCAAGTATGTGAAGTCGATGTTTTTAAACCCCTTTTAAAGGGTTAAACACCAGTCAAGTTACAATTTTGGGTTTAATCAGGCGCGGTTTTTTATTGCAATACAGGTCGCGTTCGCAGTTGGGTATGGACTATCAACTTGCGACCGACCGCGCTACGCTTGGCCGGGCGCGGCTTCGGCGCCACAGCGCCTCGATCCGCTCGGGATATAAAGATAGAATGTCCTGGGAAGTGTAAGCCTCCGTTGGCGGGGCGCTATCGCGCCTGATGCTTAGCTGCCGATTTCGAAATAAACTCACCATATAATTGGACAGCAAAGTTATACGTGGTGTTACAGTGTCCTAGTAGGATAGCATCCAGTGTCTGGATGAAGAGTGTCCTATTAGGATAGATAAATTCAGCCCGTTTTGTCCTAAAAACCGATGCACTGTCCTAATCGACCAGCGAAATCTGCTCCGTTCTCATGAAATTTACAGACAGTTTTTAGGACATTTTAGGACATATTTTAGGACGCATTATTTTTTACCAAGCAAAATGCCCTTCCCAACTCCGGAGGGCAATCTACAACAATAGTAGGCCGCATATTAATTCGTATTCTACGGTGTAATACTCTGATGCTATATCGGGACGGTTTTGGACAGTTTTGACAGATTGGACAACCCAGAGACTTACTAGAACTTCTACTAAAATAACCTTTCTTCTGATAATTCGGTCATTTACTTTTGGACAATTTGGACAGCTTTTGGACAAACTAGCTCCTATTAATACTCACATTTTTTGAATTGATAACGAAAAAGCAAACAAGAAAAATTATTCAAGTTTCGATCCAATTTCCAGATTAATCATTACAATACGCTACGTGTTCATTTGCTAGTCGACTACCCAACCCAACCCATTGAAACTTACACAGATAAACTGGTGCACGGCCCCGATCTTGCAGACACCACGTCAATTGAAGCAACCACAAGTCTTCCACTTCCTGGCGCATAAGAAGCAAAACTGGTGGCCGTTCAAGCACGTCATGTGGTTGCACCCCGTTGATTTCTGCACCCCCACTCCACAACCAGGACACTGCACTGCATAGTTCTGCTGCACCACTTTGGCATAATCGCGATCCGACTGGAGGTCCAACGAACGCCAAGGCTTGTCCTTCAGAAAGCGTTCGTAGGTCTTGAACTCGACAGCGTCCAACGCCTCCTTCACGTAGTCGGAGGGGAACTCTCTCTTGCAACAGTGCGCGGGTACCACGGATCGATCGCGAACACCCATACGACAGCGCGTCGCAATACACTTCGTGCAGTAGAGGTGGCCACACGCCAAAATACGACGAGTGCTCTTGTCTTCGAGAGGTGCCAAGCAACAGGTGCAGCTTGGCGGCGGCTTGGACTCCTCATCCTGCAAATCGGAGCCGCCCACCACAATCAGTGCCTCGTCCTCTTCACTGTCAGTTTCCAAACCAGCGTCGTTAGGGTGCAGCAGCTTGCGCTCCTCCTTGGCGTAGAAACTCAGAGCAACTGCTTCGTCCAAGACGAACTGCTCTGCACGACGGATTTCTTCGCGATACACCTCCAGCGCGTAGACCTCAGCACATTGGGCTTCGACAGCTTCACCATCGACTTCATCGACAAAATCAATTGTGTCGGAATTGAAGTAGCCTACGTGCTCGAAGTGACCAGCAGAAGCAAGCTCTTTCAGCTCGCCCAAGTTCGGAAGAATTTCCATGGTGCCACTTGTAAGTCAAATTCGCCACGACACCGCCAGGAAAATTGGATAATGGTTCCACGTGTAGCAGACCCACAAACTCCTCAGCGAGAGAGAGATTTTCCGCCCGTTAGGTGGTAGCGGCCATGGCCCTTCCCATCCAGCACCAGACCGTTAACTGTAGCAAATGAAGTTTTTTTTTTTTTTTCACACAGCAAACCCACAAACAAGGTATTTCAATTGAATTGAACGTGCAAAAGGAGAGTGGATGCAACGTATTACCAAAATCCGGCAACTACATAACAACACCGTTAAGTTGTGGGTCAATTGTGCATGTAGACCCTCCCGCAAGTGCAGTTCGTGCGCAGGCATTTCCAGCAAAAAAGGTGGCCAAGGGAGCACTGGATAGCATTGCACCCCGAGACTTTCACGACACCAATCCAGCAAACAGGGCACTGTTTCCCCTTGGTTCTGCACACCACCGCCGCGTAGTCCCGGTCGGATTGAAGCGTTGACGCGTTTGGGTCACGCTCGGCAAGAAAGTGCGTGTATTGATCGAACTGGGTCTTAGTCAGAGCGCGTTCAACATACTCAACCGGAAACTCTTTTGAGCAGCAACGGATCGGGACCTGGTCGCGGTTCGTAAGACTCGTCTTAGCCAGTTTCGTAAAACAAGGTAGACAGTAACCATGACCGCACGGCCCGATTTGCCACTTGCCAGGCGAAGTCACCTGGGAGAAGCAAGAGGCGCACACATGCTCGTTTTCTTGACTTTGGTTGTCCGCTCTCTTGGCAGGTGTCTTGCCTCGCGTGGTCGGATTTGACTTTTTCTCTGGTGCAGCCTTGCGCTTGGTTCCTCGAGTAGCGACGCCCATTGTTGTTTCTCCATGTTGTGTATGCTTGGTCTTCAGTTTTGCGTATTTCAGCAGCTCTCGTTCCGATATAATCTGGCATATCAAATTCAGCGGTAATGCTTTATCGCAACAGCTGACTGGTACCCCAGCACCGCTTTGAGCCATGTCCAGGCATCTACGAACTCCATTTCCCACGCAATTACGGCAAAGTTCATGACCGCAGGGAGCTTTAAATTGTGAAGTGCTCACCCAAATTCCACACATACGACAATACTTTCGAGCTGGCGAAGCAACACGTACTTGTCCGGTCGCGCCGGGTAAGGCACTCGTACTAGTTGCATATTGTTTTGAGACTTGTTCTGCGGCAAGCCGAGCCTTGGAGCTTCGTGTAAGATAGCGAGGTCTTGGTGGATGAACAGGAGAGATGTCCGGTGTAGAATTCACGGGAAATGGAGTTGCTGCAGCTGTTCGGACATCGGCAACATGATCTTGCACATAAATTGCAGGTCGCTTCATCTCGATCTCGTCAGTCGTGTTTAATGTGCTCGTGTTAGCAGGAAGGAGAGGCACAGTGTTCTCATCCTTCCCTGGCTTTACGGACGCTTTCTGCACGCCGTCCTCGCCATAATGCAGATTGAGCAAGAACGAGTAGTAGATGTCTTCTTCATTCTCCAGTCCCTCGCGAATGAAGTCATCTTCTCACAACACCGCAGCGGCACATGCCTAGTCGACAAAACCGCTCGAACCTCCTCCGCCAAACAAGAACGACAGAAAATATCCCCACACAACAACGGGAATACGCTGGTAGGCTGCGTCTCCGATACTGACCAGGAAAACTCGCCATAACAGCCAGAGCATCGAGCGGAACGCAGCACTACAGCGCTGCGCGTCTTCGTCATCCTTTGGATCTTTCACCAACCGTCAAGAATCCAAAGTGAGGTAATGGAGGTTGAGAACACCACTTGGGACGTGGCGCTTATTTGTCCTTCCCAACGATTTCCAATTTTCCAAAGTCGAAAAGCATCAAAAACAGTTCATGCCGAATCAATAAAAAAAGTGATGCAATTAACGGGCTGCAAACCCGAATGCATGCTTCGTGCAACTCACTCCCCAAGAATCTCGCGCAGCTCAGCCTCCGGAATTAACGGGCAGTGGCAGGATCCCCAAAAACGCAGGCACGTGTAGCAGAACTGATGGCCGTTGGGGCACGCCATGTGCACACACCCAAACTCGCGCTGCACGCCAATACCACAGCCAGGGCATTGCTTAGCCCCCATGCTCTTCACCGTTGCCGTGTATTCGGCATCAGACTCGAGATCCGATACCTTCCAGTCTTTCTCCGTCACGAGCTTCTGGTACTTGGCGTAGTCCCCGGGTCCAGTCAGTGCTTCACGCACATAGTCGTCAGGGAGCTCCTTCTTGCAGCAACGAAGCGGCACAAGAGCACGATCGCCCAATGCAAGACGGCACATGCGTAAAAGGCACGACTGGCAATAGCAGTGGCCACACGGCGCAACCCTCAGCTCATCCTTGTATTTCCTCACGGCGCAGCTGGCGCAGTCAGCACGCGGGTTCATCTCGTTGCGGCGCCACGCCATGTACGACACAAATTCTGAGCGGCTCAGCACAAGCTCCACTTGGTCCAGAGCGATTTCCTTGTTGCACTTCCAACACGTCGCAGGAGTGGTGCGCTTGAGAGCGTCCGAGCACGTCTTCGAAAGGCACGGGTAGCAGATGCGATGCTTGCAGCTAGAGAGCTCCAGTACACGAGTGCGAACTGCCCGGTTTGCTTTCTTGCTGCAGCACGAAGCTGTCGTCTTTGATGGCTTCCCCCGTGTTTGAAGCCTGGCAGCTGATGGCATGGCACCCAAGTCGTCCCTCTCTTTCAAATGCCTTCTTGGTGTGCCCGTTAGTCGTAACGATCGCTTCCTCGATGAACCTCGTCCCATCGTCCGCCAGTCCTTCGTGTTCAACGCACCGTCTCGCAGCAGAAGAAACGCGTAGCAACCTTGGCCATCCTTGTCATTCCATGCAGCAGTGTCAATGCCAGCAGCAGCAATCCAAACGCCGTCGTGTACACCGCAAACGGATGTTGCGCTGTCAGAGCGTCCAAATGGATCGGGACACGCTTATCGCCAATCAAGAATCCAAGCACGCCCAGCACCAAGACAACCGCCAGCATTTGACCAGCACCCACCAACAACTTGAAACATCCAAAATACACCGCGGCAAGCACCGATCTCGGCGACGTCGTGCCCAACGACCTCTCAAACCGCGGACACGGCTCGAAAATCTGCTGGTCTCCTCCAAGCGGTGGAGGTACTCGAATCGGCAGCAGAGGGTGCAGTTCACTAATAGTATTTGTAACCCCCCACTCCGCTAAGTCCATATCGATGCAATCTGCTGCCGACGCAGCCAAGGCATTGTAGATGAAGACATCCGTGCAGCACAAGTAGAAGACGCTGTGTAGTAACTGCTTAAAGACGGCGACTCCGCTGCCGCAGAGGGGCATCGTCACGACTGTCAAGGCTGTCCCCGTCCACACCGCCAGAGCTGCAATTGCACTCAGAACGGCGCTGCACCCGTTGAAGAGCATCATGCGCGTGATCTGACTGGCCAAAGTGCACGGCCGCACCAGGTTGCAGCCGCGAGGGTGACGCACAACACTCACGCGACGTCGGGAACGGTACGGAAGCGGCGCGAACTCTTCTTCGAGGCGATGGCGGCGCTGCCGATTGCGGGACAGTGGGGTGAAGTCAGCCACGGCTTGGTACATGTGGTGCGAGGACGGCAGCGCGCGGTACGAAGCCGCAGACGCCGTGCGCGGAGGCGACGCCAAGGGCATCATCACGGTATCAGAGGATTTGAGAGGTGATACTCGAATTTTAGTCCCGATTTAGTGAGGATCAAATACCGGTATTTGTGATGAATGTTGCATAGAAACGGTGTCCTCTCCTGACCTGCATACTTGGCGAGCACCACAAGTTGACACGGATGGGAGACTCGCAGAATTGGTCGTCCTTTGATGAGCCCGAGGCGCCCAAGCGCCCTAGCGCCGTGACAGAGCAGACGGATGCTGCGCAGACGACGGAGACCAATGGTGGCAAGGGACTGAGCGCGTTGATGGAGCCCGTGGCGCTGCGCAACATGCGCAATCGTCTCATCTTCGGCAGTTTGGTGGGCTTCGTCACGGGCGCCACCTTCGGAGGCAGTGCGTATTTAATACAGTAGTTGGCTTAGTGGAGAAAGTGTATACATGTTGCAGTTGTATACTAACTGCAACTTGCTTTTTTTTGTGATGGTATACAGTTGACGGAGCGAAGCAGTACATGAAACAGCACGGGAAGCTGGCACCTGCTGCGTTGACTTCCGTCGCGCGTGGAGCTGCCGTGACGGGGGGATCCTTTTCTGGGTGAGGACAGGGAGTACACTTCCTCACTTGCGGTTGTTTTTGCTTTTAATTGATGGGGTTATTGATTTGTTTTTCCTGCAGCTTTTTCTTCCTGTACTGCGGCATTAAGACTGCGCTGGCGACGCAACGGGAGGACGATTTGGCCGGTGCTGGTATCTCCACGGTGGCTGCTGGTCTGCCATTCGTGCGCTCCACCGTTATGAAGCAGAACCTGCCGTACGCGCTCATGCTGGTGGCGCTCGACCACTTCCACGAGGAGCTCAGCGAGTACCGTAAATAAAGGGGACTGCTGTGAAGTGTTGAGCCATCGGTGGAGCTGTTTTTACTTGTTTTTCGTCTGTGGCGGGGGTGCTGGTTGGCTGGTTGGACTTGGATCGATGTATCTTGGAAGCCTTCGCTGCGGGGTTGTATTAATAATCAAAATGATGTACAGTAGGGGTTATCACGGTTGGAAAGTACTTCTCCGGTCCGGTAAAGAATTAATCGTTCACTAAATCACCGATAGTTTCTGTTCTATTGCTTGTTTGGAGATNAGGTTTTTCCATACAAATCCCCTGATAACGATTTGTACCCAATCAGGAGCGTGGACAATCAAACATGCGAGGTGTTTCTAGAAAAACCTAACTTTTAATTCTTTACTGGACCGGAGAAGTATGTTTCAGCTTCCAATCAGATCAAATGAGTGCTGAGCTGAGAACAGAAATGAGCAGTTTTTTCATTGGTAGATATAAAACCACACACGAGCAGCTCCAACACAACGATAGCAGCGCATGCGATGACAGGAACCAGTGTGCGTGCTGCNTCAGAGGAAAGGACGGGACACGAAGATTTGATTTGATTGGCTGCTGAAACATACTTTCCAACCATGAAACCATGATCAATTCCAGCGCATGTTGACGAACCAGGTGAGTCAAGTGTCATACAGTACATGTATCGATGTTTACAGTCACCATCGGGGCAAAGGTGGTCATCATCAAAAGCAAAGTGCGAGTCGTTCGGGTAACTTGAACCTCCAGCCAGTATTTTAGCTGCGCACTCCTTCCTTTTCGAATTGAATTCATGGGGATAACTCGACCAGCTCCAAGTGCCAACAATCAGCAAACGAAACACCATGCAACTTACCAAGGTTCTCGTCGCGGCTATCCTCGTTGTGCTGAGCGTGGGTCAGATCAGCGTCACGGCCCAAGCGAACAGAGGTCCATACTACCACCCGAACCCCCAAACCCCGGTTCCCCAACCTTCAATCGATGGCGAAGCCAGGGACTAGGCAGTTACCGTTTTGCCTTGACCAAGAAAGAAGATCTAACGCGCTCATAACTTCAAAATCCGGTTGATGACTCGCACCGTGAAGACACTTGATGAACTTGGCAATGTTTCTGTGCATTATGTTGTGGTGCAATTGAGATTCAAACTAGGCGACTCAACTTGAGTCGCCTAGTTTCTTCCTGACGCGATTTTCTTTTCCTGTTCCTTTGACTGCACACCTACAGCTTGGCGCCAACGTCCTTGGATTTGGCAAAGAGTTGCTGCATCTCGACGAGGCTTTCCTCGAGCAGGTGGCCCATTCGGGCTCCCCAGCTACCGTGCTGGCGGCAGGCGATGTTGAACTGGATCGACTGGTCCTTGACGCTGTAGGCGATGCCCAGACCCTCGGGTACGACCTCACCCCAGCCCCAGCCATCGAACAGCTCGTTGGTCAGGTGACTTGTGGAAATGAGCCATCGACTGGCCCTGGTCATCACCGGATCCTCAAAGAACGGCACGCGCTCGCCAGGCTGAACCAGCAGCTTAAGGCCCAGAATGTGGCGATCCACGCCGCGCCCAGCGCCGGCCTTGCGCATGTACGCTACGTGCCCATTTGCCGCAGCAAGCAGGAATTTCTTCTTCTCTCCAGTGGTGACGGCGCCCGACGCATCCTCCATCGCATCCGTGAACTTGGCACTAGCCACCGAGCAACTACGCGTGGTTTCCGTGCGTCCATGCAGGAAGAGGCGGGTCTGCGAAGCCTCGTATGTGGCAACGTTCTTCTTGAACAGCTTTTTGTAGGCCAGCTGGATGGCGAGTTGTACGAAAGCATCCGGACTGCAACGAAACCCCTTAACAGAGCGAGCACCGTACCCGTAAAAGGTCTGCACAAATACTTCGTGGTCGATCACCGTTTGATCAAACACCTTTTCTGCTTTGGCGATGTTGCGCAGTGTCTGAGCCGTGAAGCGGAACGTGATCTGCTTTGGGGCATCCAGCGAGCGCTCTAACTGCGACGTCGTCTGGCCACGAGGGCCCAGGTCCGTTTGTCCATGGTGCAGACGCGACAGTAGGTAGTCCGTGTAGCGTGCCATGGGCATGCCATCGAGCATCGAGTGTTCGCCAAGTAGTCCGGCCTTGCCGTTCTCGAACACCACAATTTGCACACACTTGTCAAAGAAACGGTTGCGTCCATTGCCGTGCCAGAGTCCACGTGCCACCTCCGTGCGTGACGTTGGAGCTTCGTCATCCATGTTCAGCACCAGCAGCGAGCTCTCAATAGTGCGCAACGACTCCTCGTTCTTCGGCGAAGCTCGAATCAACTCCTCGCGAGCATCAGCCCACGCGTCCCGATCCTGGGACGTAAGAGCTCCCACCGCTGACTCCTTCGCTCCAGCAGCGTCCAAGATCCTGGCCAATTGGAAACACAGCGCCTCAAAGCCCAACGGCTCCCGAGTACGCGCATCCAGCAGTTCCAACTGGAAGAACTTGTTGTGACGCATAACCACCGCATGAGTGTGCGTTTTGGGGTCGTAGATCCTATACGAGTCCTGCTCGCGTCGTGGGATGCGGCAGGCATTGAACATGTACTTGTATGCCGTCGCACAGATGGGCGTCTTCTTCTTGCCTAGTTGCTCTGGTTCCAGCGATCCATCCGCCACTTGGCGCGCGAAGAGAACTGATCCCCTCAGCAGCGCCGCCGCCCGCCCGACATTGGAGCGCTGGGCCGGGTGCACGCTGTCTGCGAAGTGGAAAAAGTAGCTGACGTTGAACACCACGGGGTCGCGCACTTGCAGATATCCTAAGGTGTTCCACCACTCAGACAGGAAGCTCGAGTCGCTGCGGTCCTTGGCTCTGGCCAGCAGGCGGCGCTGTAGCTCCTCGCCCATGCCGCCGGGCCGCAGGAAGGCGGCGGACAGCTCCTTGGAGTGCGCGAGCTCGGCAGGTGACACGAGTGGCTGTAGTGTCTTCAGGTACAACGCCACGGTGTCGGCAAGCGAGGGCACGGGCAGGCGTGGTAGGTCTCGCTGAAAGCGGTAGAGCGGCAGCGAAGGGTCCTCCAGGTCCGCCTCGGCACGGTAGTCGCCCCAGCACTCGCGGAGGCCCTGGGGGCCGAAGGTGCCGGACGGGATCAGAGCCATACCGGCAGGAGTGATAGTTGACGTGAGCTCTGGGCTGAAGATAGCAGAGTGAGGTCGTTTCACGGCACGTTCAACCAGTTCAACATCGTTGACGCAATGCTGGGCTCGACGTTAAACGCAATGTATGCGGCTAGATCCGCAATATTTTTATTCCATGATGATTGGTTGAAAATAGTAACGATTGACAATTGGTTGAAAACAACTGAGAACGATGACAGCGACGGATCACTACTTTAATGCTAACGTTAGCTTCCCGCAGCTAAAGTTGACTCTAACTAATTAAGCACGATGGCGACGTCCTCTTCGTCGCTGGTACCCTTGGCCGTGACGGCTGTGGGGGCCGTAGCTCTGTATGGACTTGTGCGTGTGGCCCGCGCTCGTATCTACGACGCGGTAATCGTCAACTTGACGACTGGTTGGTATGCGGAAGTGCTGGAACGCCTGCCAACCGGCAGCAAGGTTCTGGATGTGGGTATCGGCACGGGTCTGGCTCTGATCAACAACAGGCAGCAGCTCAAGGTCAAGAAAATTGCAGTGGACGGCGTGGACTATGACGCGGACTACGTAGTGCGGTGCCAGGCGCTGCTCAAGGAGAAGCAGCTGACGAGCCTCGTCCAAGTGCACCACGCCTCCATCTACGACTTCCAGGGAGGCCCCTACGACGCCGTGTACTTCAGCTCATCGCTCATGCTCATGCCAGACGCGGTGAAGGCTCTGCAGCATTGCATGGGCATGCTGAAGCCCAAGACGGGGCGTGTCTACGTGACGCAGACCATCCAAACGAGCCACTCGACGCTCGTGGAGATCGGCAAACCGCTGCTCAAGTTCCTCACGACCATCGACTTTGGCACAGCCACGTACGAGGAAGATCTGCTCAACACGTTCAAGAAGGTGGGGCTGACGTTGCGGGAACATGTGCCGATTTCCGGGTCGACGATGACGTCCACGCGGTCGTTCAGACTGTTCATGCTGGAACCGTGAGGTGAAGGTGCTACCTGGTAGTGTCGGGCTGTCAGTTTTTGGCGGACAACCAAGTGGTGGGAGGCAGAGCACTGGGTGTCTGTGGTGCCCAATGCACAGTATCAACAGGAAGAATGATGTCGACACGAAATTCAAACGATTGGTTCGTATCACACTGCGATAGATGCAACATCTAGCGTGTGGGTTTTCACCTGCATTCGCCTGTCAGCCATCTTTCCACAAAGGAAAGGAAAGGCTGGATCCTTCGTCTATTAATTGGTGAGATCCTAACCTGAACCGACACCACAGACTGATTTTAGCGGGGAACTCGAAAGGGGAAGGCTGGAATTCACGACACGAAAGATCTTGAGGACGATGGCATGCGCGCGCAGGGGTACTGTGCCCTACGTCCTGGCCTTGGGTATTTGCCTCTTGCTTTTGCAGGGGTTTGATGGAGGGGTGGGGGCATCCGTTGCTCAATTGAAGAAGAATGCGGAGCCGCACGACCCTGTGGCTGCCACTCGAGGACTGATCCACCGACGACTAGGTGAAAACTACAATGACCAGGTTCTAGTCTCTCACTACTCAGTTTGTTGATATACCCAGATAACTTACTTTCTACTTGCTCTGTGCACCAGATCTCGCTTCGCGTGCTGCCATCAGACGCAGACGATCTCGACGTGTTCGAGCTCGGAAGCGACGGCGACAAGCTCGAGATTGCTGCAAACTCCGCCACCGCCATGGCATACGGCCTGCAATGGTACTTCAAGTCAGTCTTACGCACGCAAACCGACTGGGACAACCACAAGCTGCAGCTCCCTGACACACTGCCCACAGTGGATGTACGAGTGCGTCACAAGCGCAGCTCCAAGTTTTCGTACTACCAGAACGTGGACACCGGTAGCTATTCATTGTGGGCGTGGAGCTGGCCGCAATGGGAGAAACACATCGACTGGATGGCGCTGAACGGTGTGTACCTAAGTTTTTCTTAATGTGTGTGTGTCCACAACGTAACGTCGTAACCTTTTCGTGTATGTTACTGGATGCAGGTATCAACATGCCACTCGCGTTCACTGGACAGGAGAAAGTATGGCAAAACACCTTTCACAAGTACTACAACGTGAGCTACGAGGGACTGGGGAAGTTTTTCGCGGGGTCAGCTTTTTTGTCCTGGGGGAGAATGGGAAACCTGCGTGGTAGCTGGGTAAAGGGACCGCTCCCCCAAGCATTCATCGACAATCAGCATGAGCTGCAGCTACGCATTCTGCAGCGCATGCGCAAGTTCGGCATGATTCCAGCTCTACCAGCATTTGCCGGACACGTTCCAGAAGAACTGAAGCTCACATTGCCGAATGCAAATTTTACGCGGTCACCGAATTGGGGCAACTTTTCAGACGAGAACTGCTGCGTCTACATGATTGAGCCTACGGACCTGTTGTATCGAGAAATTGGCAAGGCCTTCCTCGAGGAGCAGCGCGCACTGTACAACTACACGTCGTCCCTGTATCAATGCGACACCTACATGGAAATGGCGCCGGAGTTCACTGATCTGACCGATTTAAAGGGGGCAGCACGTGCTGTGATCGACGGCATGACAGCAGCAGACCCTGACGCGGTTTGGCTCATGCAAGGCTGGCCATTTGTGGACGATCCGAACTACTGGACCAAGCCACGCGTGAAGGCGTATCTTGATGGTGTGCCTACGGACAAATTAATCATCCTCGACTTCTACAGCGAAGCAGTGCCCATATGGAATAAAATGGACAACTATTTCGGCAAGAGCTGGATTTATTGCGTTCTGCACAACTTTGGTGGGAATACTGGGATGCGTGGGGACTTGCCAACTCTAGGCACAGCGCCTGTGCTAGCGAACCGTGCTGGAAATGGGACTATGGTTGGGGTCGGGCTGACCATGGAAGGTATTTTCCAGAACTATGTAGTGTACGATCTCACGTTGCAAATGGCGTGGGTGGACGCTCCTCTGGATATGGACACGTGGGTGCCAAGGTTTGCAGCACAACGGTATCACACGCAAAATGAGCATGTGGAGCGAGCATGGAACTATCTCTCGCGGTCAGTCTACAACCGTACACTCGCCTACGGTGGTGTAACCAAGAACTTGGTGTGCTTGATTCCTCATTGGAGACTTTTATACGACCGATTCCAGCCAACGCTGATCAAGTATGACCCACAAGATATCGTTTTAGCCTGGAAGGAGCTTCTGCTTGTGGGAGAAGAGTTGAACGACGTTGACACTTACCGGCACGACCTAGTGGATGTCACGCGACAATTTCTGAGCAACAAGTTGTTGGAGCAGTACATACACTTGAAGGGCATCTACAGTGCGAAAGAGGTGTCAGCAAACAAAGTATGTGGTTTGACGAAGATCATGCTCACGACAATGGAACGTTTGGAGGAAATCCTAGCTACGAACGAAGACTTTTTGCTTGGCAACTGGATCGGTGATGCGTTGGCACTCGCTGGAGATTTAAGTGTCGGTGAGGATAAGCTGACCAGATCCAGACTACAGGAGTACTATGAATACGAAGCTCGCAACCAAGTGACGCGTTGGGGGGATAACAACAATGAGGCCATTCACGACTATGCTGGAAAGGAGTGGTCTGGCCTCGTCAAGGGCTACTACTTACCCCGCTGGAACATGTGGCTCACTGAGGTTTGCGACGCCTACACTGCTCACCGAGAAATTGATGTGAAGGCGTTGAAAGAGGAGCGTGTAGCCTTCGAGCTGAAATGGCAGCTCAGCCACGAAACGTATCCAACCACGACAGTTGGTGATTCACTTGCCGTTTCGAAGCGCATGTACAGCAAGTACGTTGATGCTTATGTCTTTGGGGAAAATGCAGCGGTGATGTAGCGAATATGCTTGTGGTTCCCATAACCAAGTTCGATGCAAACGTGCGCTGCTACACGTTTGTGTCGGTGGAGTGTTGTAAGAGAGGAATACATCCACCACTGCATTAAGTACATATCGAGCTAAGGCAGTAAGCGAGCGGCTAAGCATGCCAGGTGACGGTAGTGTTTGGCAGTGCCAACAGCGTTTATATATATTGTTGTTATACTCCGACTCGATATTTTTCAGCCAGCTGAAGAATATGATGTTGATAATGATGAGAATTCCTTTTAGCCACGCTTACCGTTGCGTTCAAGTGACATACTTCGAAGTACTTCCTCCGGTTGGGAAAAAGTGCAACGATAGCTATCCAATCGTCTGGAACTGTAAAAACTCATGTTGTCATTGTATTATATTTGAGGAGAATAAGCTTATGAAAATCCTGCTTGTGGCTATACACTGATAACGACTCCTCCCTCATGAAGAACGGCAACAGCATGAAGTCCCATATT